>JACDJE010000912.1:472387-487006 GCA_016647715.1 Pavo muticus
AGGGATCTTATTATTTAGGCCAGAAATTTGAAACCAGTGGGATGCTTTAGCTGCTGCTTCTGCAGAAATAGGTGTGTATGTATCAGTAGACAAGCCCAAACGTCACATGAGACTATCACCCATTACCAGCTTTCTTGCAAGAAGATAGGGACATCTTCTCATGTTTTTCTTCCACTCTAGACTTTAATATAACTACCATGCAGAAATATGATTAGGATCGTCTGTAATCATCCTTCTTCAAGGGAGTCTAGACTGGACTTTGTATTAAAAAAACAAAAACAACACCATTCTGATGCTGATATATAATTGAATATTATTTAATTGCAAAAATAGAATTCTCAAATCAATAACTAGTGCATAGCATATAAACATATAAAAATCATCAGATTTTGAAAAAAATGATGTTATAATGACTGGAGACATTATGAAATGATTTTAAATGTAAAAAACAAACAAATAAACAAAAACAAACAAGAACAATTCAGTACAGATAGCAGTAAACCTCTTCATCTCAAATCATTGCTTATATCACATTCAACTGCACATTTTTCTCCCCTGGGTAATTACAAATACATTTGCCATTCAATTAAAGTTATCTTTCCTTTATTTGTGATAATACTGGGTAAAGGGAAAAAAAAATCAAAATAAACTTTTCAATTTATAAAACGTGTGTGAAGTGAATATGTTAAAAAATAATTTTAAAAAATGCTTTCAGTTTCTGAGAAAGTATATTGATGTGCTTTTTAATACACTGTACTTCGTACTTCTGTTACTTTTTGTGTTGCATAGACATTTCTCACTAATCGATAGTGGAGTATTGATCTATAAGGTAATATGATCTCCCACCAACAAGGGGGGAGTATATTATAGAACCTGCTACAGTTTTATAAGCATATAGTTGTGTTTTGTTTTCCTGTTATACCACTCTAAAATGTGGAATATTATTATCTGTAACCTTTGTGTTGTATACTGCTACTATTAAGTAAGTAAAGGATTCTCTAAAAATAAACATTACAGAATGCAACCTAGATATGCCATCAAGAAACTTGGCCCTGGAGAATATCTTCAAAGCTCTGTCTATGTATAATCAAGCTCTTTATATCAGACATCCAAGCTTCCTATTAACATTCTTCTTCAGAAAAAGAAAGTTAACAGTTCATTTACCTTTACATACTGTAGTATCTTTCTTATGTTAACTGTTTTGTAATTTGAAGCATTATAAAAACTATTTCCTTAATGGATTTATTTGTCAAGCATTTTTGTCAACATTGGTTGACTCATGATCCTTGTGATGCACAGCCCCAATAAATAATATAAGTTATGTCCCCATCTTACTGTAATTGCACTGAAAATTGACTCTGCTTTATGTGCTACAGCATTCATAATAAAGCAACTCACAACAATTTTATTCTAGGCAGAGCACTTAGAGAAAAAAAAAATGAAGAAAGAGAAAACGTGGAAACAGACACACTACACTCGTGACTGATTAAATCATGAGAGGTTATAAAAGGAACTGGGACAGAGTCATGGACAAAATGGAAGTCTACTGACTCCCTGCTGCATCCTGCCAGCCAGTATAACATGACGCCTCATAAATTTGGTGAATGAGATAGTGAAAACTACTTTAGTAAGAAACAGAACAAACTATGATACTACTATTTCCTTCCCAATAATTTAATTTAAAAAATGTTTACTCATAATGCACCAAGAGTGGAGGATAAAAATCTAATGAAAAAATTCTTAAAATATACTGAGAAATCTTTCAGGTATTGGCAAGATTTCTAATTTGTTAACTTTCCTGGCAATGTTCTCCTGAGCAGTTAAGTGAAATCTGTTATGCACAAGGGATTAACTTTATATTTGTGCAATAATTCTAATTAGCTTTATAAGAAATTACCTGTGTAAGAGAAGAATATCTATCAAAGTCTTGAAGTCTGAAAAAAAAATAATAAATAGATGTCCGCTATCTTAGTTAATTTTGAATAATGAAGCGCAGAGATAAATTTAGAGTAGAGAAGAGACAAGGCAAGGAAAGTTAAGTGCACAGGTAGTAATCAGAGACCCTTTCTGAACCAAATGAAAAAGAATTTAAAAAAAANCTTCCTTAAGGACATTCTTTCTGAATATCACCAGATAGTCTATTCTTACTTTGTTAAAGGTATTTATTTCATTTTTATTTGCTAATTAGTTAAGGATGTTTGGTTAATTACTTCTACGGTGTCTAGATGCTTAAGGGCTAGCACTGCAACTTTTGAAACATCTCTTGTGCTTCATGATAACAAAGATATCAACAGATTACAATAATAAATGCCTAAATAAGTAAGTAAGCATGTTCACACATGCACAGATACACTATTACAGTTTCAGCTGTCTGTACTGAAGATAAGATTTTGAAAAACTTGTATTTCTATACGGAACCAACAAGGGTCTTTCATGCACCTTTCCAGCTGCTTTCTAGCTTTTTAATTCTGTGGGAAAAAGAAGAACAAACAAACCAAAAGAAATAAACAAACAAACAAAACCAGCAAAAAAATAGGACTTGGTGTTTAATACCCTTAAATGCATCCATACAGAAAATCTGAATCAGAAAGCCTAAATCAACATGACAGTTTCACGTTCTCCTAGTGTAAAAATGCTGTCCATCATGCATGGATTTTAGCAGCACAGAGAGACCCTCTTGTACAACTTCTGAGAGTGTGAAGAAAACTTTTACTCTCACTGAATCAACAAAACATGAATTTAATTTCAGTAGGTTATCAGTGTCTTATGTGTCTGTTACACAGAAAAAAAAAAATGCAAGAACACTCATCTGGAAATAATTAGCACACCAATTATTTCTATAGAACATCAACACCCAGTAGATCTTTTCATTGGGAATCACGAGACAACTCTTTCCCTAGTTTCATCAGAAATCCTTCTCTCACCAAATGCTTAACATATTAAACTACAGCAGTGTGAGCAGCACCACTGACTCTGGCACTGCCTTTAATCTCTGTTTTCTTTCCATTGCTCTGAAAACTCTGTCACTCTGCAACATTTTTGTCTTGTTTCTTTGCTGATAAATGTTTTGTGTTGATTGGCCACTGTACTGCTTTTGGCTAAAATAGACTTAATTTTCTTAAATGCTGTGTTTTGGGTTTGTGATGAAAACAGCATTGATCACACACACTGTTTTAATTGTTGCAGAGCAGTGCTTGCACAATGTAAAGGACATTTCTGCATTTCATGCTGTCCTGACAGAGAGGAGGCTGGATGTGCAGAAGAACCTGGAAGAGGTTACAGCCAGGACACCTGAAACACACTGATTAAAGGAATACTCTATATCACATAATGTCATGCTCAGCAGTAAAAAATATGTGAAGAAAGGAGGAAGAGAGGACATTCAGAGTGATGGTATTTGTCTTCCCAGGAAATTGCTATGAGTGATGAGCCCTGCTTTCCTGGAAGTGGCTGAACATCTGGCTGTTGATGGAAGGTAGTGAATGAATTTCTTATTTTGCTTTGATTGCATGCAAAGCTTTTGCTTTACCTAATAAGCTGTCTTTATCTGAACCATGAGTTCTCTCACTTTTACATTTATGTTTCTTTTCCTCACTGTGGGGGAAGTGAAAAGCTTTTGGATGGGGCTGAGCTGCCTCTTGGTTGTGAAATGCAGCAGTCACACAAACCTAAAATGCAACCATGGACCTGCAAGGGTGACATTTATTAAGGTGAAGTATTCCTCCATCCCCCTAACCTGGCTTATCCTGCCAGTGCCTTGAAAAAAAAAAAAAAAAAATACTGGAATATATATCTATACATTTTCTAATAAAATCTGTAAAGTACACTAATTTAATATGAATTTTTTTGTTTTAAAATATTTTGCACTCCATGCAAATATTTATCTGCTTTACAATAGACACCATTTCATTGAAGTTGTATAGGTAGAAGAAAGGTGAATAAGACAAACTATTCAGACTGACAATTTAGCTTTTGTTTGAGTAAATGAGAACCTTAAAGACAATGAGCAGTGGAAAATAATACCTTACCATTGGAACTAATGATCTGACTGCAGCACCTCCAAGCAATCAATTAATCTAAATTATCTATAATGTATTTGTAGCACAAACTTTCCATGGGAACATATCTACCTAGGTTTTTTTTTTTTTTTTTTTTTTTTTTGAGGTTCAACAAGGCCAAGTATCAGGTCCTGCACTTTGGACACAATAACCCCATGCAGTGCTATAGGCCTGGGGAGGAGTGGCTGGATGATGGTGAAGAGGAAAGGGACCTGGGGATGTTGGTTGATGCTCGGCTGAACATGAGCCAACAGTGTGCCCAGGTGGCCAAGAGGGCTGGCATTAGAAATAGTGTGGCCAGCAGGAGCAGGGAGGTAATCATCCCCCTGTACTCAGCACTGGTGAGGCCACACCTCGAGTATTGTGTTCAGTTTTGGGTCCTTCACTACAAGAAAGACATTGAGGCCCTGGAGCATGTCCAGAGAAGGGCAAGGAAACTGGTGAGGGGTCTGGGCACAAGTCTTATGAGGAGCAGCTGAGGGAGCTGGATTTGTTCAGTCTGGAGAAGAGGAGGCTCAGGGGAGACCTCACTGCACTCTACGACTTCCTGAAGGGAGGCTGTGATGAGGAGGGGTTTGGCCTCTTCTCCCAGGCAACAAACAGGACACAAGAAAATGGCCACAAGTTGTGCCACAGGAGGTTTAGGTTAGACATAAAGAAAAACTTTTTCTCTCAGAGGGTAGTCAGGCACTGGAATGGCCTGCCCAGGGAGGCGGTGGAGTCGCCGTCCCTGGCAGTGTTCAAGAGGGATCTGGATGAGGAACTATGAGATATGGTTTAGTAGCTTGTGGTAGCAATGGTGATGGGAGGACAGTTGGACTAGATGATCTAGCATGTCATTTCCAACTTTGTGATTCTATGATTTCCCATAAATAATAAGCTTTTCGGTTTAAAGGAAATAAAAAACAAGAAAAACAAGAGACAAATAAAGACTAGGAATTATTCATATACTTCTTTGTCTTTTTCGTGGTATCTGATTTTTTTACAATCAGTACTGGATTCTGAATTTTAATTATGCTTTCAGATACAAAATCACAGAATCACAGAATTGCAGAGGTTGGAAGGGATCTCAAGAGATCATTAAGTCCAACCCCCACTGCTAAAGCAGTTTCTCTGCAATAGGTCACAGAAGTAGGTATCCAGACAGGTCTTGACTTCATAGAAGTCTTCATCTTCATAGATGGAGACTCCACAATCTCTCTGCGCAAACTGTTCCAGTGCTCCATCACCCTTATTGTAAAGTTCTTCTGCAAGTTTGTATGGTACTTCCTATGTTCAGGTTTTATGTCATTGCTCTTACACACCACTGAGAAGAGCATGGCCTCATCCACTTACCTTCCACCTCCCTTTAGATATTTATAAACATTAATTAGATTCACCCTCCTTCCAGCCTTTTTTTTCTCCAGGATGACACAAGTTACTCAGTCTTTCCTCATAAGGAATATGCTCCAGGCCCTTTATCATCTTTGTGGCCCTCCACTGGACTCCTTCTGGGAGTTTCCAGTCTTTCTTGAACTGGAAACCTGGAACGGTACGGAGCCAGTATTCTAAATGTGACCTCAACAGTGCAGAGTAGAGGGGAAGGGTCACCTCTCTCAATCTGCTGGCCACTATCTTTTTAATACACCTCACAATACCACTGGGCTTCTTGGCCACATTGTTAGCTCATAGCCAACCTGTTAGCCAACAGAGCTCCCAGGTCCTTCTCCATAGAGCTTCTCTCCAGCAGCTCATCCCTAACCTGTACTGATACATATGGTTAATCCTCCCCATGTGCAAGATTCAAAACTTGGTCTTGTTAAACCTCATCAGGTTCCTCCCTGCTCAACTCTCCAGTCTGTCCAGGACTTGCTGAATGGTAAGAATTGTTGTGTCAGCTACTCCTCCCAGCTTTGTATCATCAGAAAACTTGCTGAGGGTGATCTCTGTCTCTTCATCCAGGTCGCTGATGAAAATGTTGAACTAGACTAGGCCCAGCACTGACCAGTGGGGAACACTGCTAGTTACAGAAATTTTCATTTCCATTTCACAGAAAGGCAACACCACAAAATTAACTAGAACTCCCACACTTTCAGGGTTTTCTTCCAGTTTTTATTTCTAACACTTTTAGAATTTTTACAGGGACTACGACATACAAAATATTTAAACACCTTCAGGAAAGCCTTAAATTGAAGGCTCTGTCCGTCTTTTATCTTAAGGCTCGTCTCACCTTAGCCAAAAGGGTGCCCAATTTATGAGCCTTGATGAGAAAAACATAAGAAAATATATTGAGTACTTCAGCTCTAACAACATGTATTTAAGATGAGTAGAAAAGCAGAACTCAAATCTCTAGACACCAGATAAGCATTTTGAAGTTGGAAATGGAATCAAGTGTGTGATATATTTATATTTAGGCATTTTTAATTTAATATTTAGAATTTAGGCATTTTAGTTCTAGTGTGACTAGAGCGGAGGAAAAAAAAAAAAAAAAAGAATGCTTTGAATGGCCAATCTAAATTGTACAAGATGCTCAAGAAAGTCAGATTTTCTCAGATCCCTAATGTAGTTCATACAGCTCTTCTAATTCAAGATTTTCTTCCTGTAGAAATCTAGACTTTACTGGTAAAAGCTTCAGAAAAAGAATCCGTTTATACATGATTTTATTTTTTATATATTTGTATTTTCATATGATTAATTATAGTCATAATATATAAGCCTTTATAGTTTTTCCTCGGTGTCTACGTATCTTTTTAATGTTAATCTGTTGTAACAATTATACTTTATTAATTTCAAGAAAAAATATTCATGTCAATAAAAATTTCTACAAATGTAATCTCTGTTCAGATTATAAATAATAAATATTAGTGAATTTTGAATCTATCTTGCTCAGTGGCAGAGGAAATGTTCCGTGTTTTAACTTTAAATTAAACATGTCTACAGTTTATGTGTGATATTTTCTGCATGAAAAGAAAACCTAGCTGTCTGGAATCTGAGAATATTTTTAGTGCATCATCACTAATGAAACTAGCTCCAAGAATGAAGAGCATAACAAAATATATCTGACTACACGTACCAAGGTATGGAGTTTCATCTGTGCTCTAAATCTTACTGCAACATATTGTACCTTNAGCTGCTGCTTCTGCAGAAATAGGTGTGTATGTATCAGTAGACAAGCCCAAACGTCACATGAGACTATCACCCATTACCAGCTTTCTTGCAAGAAGATAGGGACATCTTCTCATGTTTTTCTTCCACTCTAGACTTTAATATAACTACCATGCAGAAATATGATTAGGATCGTCTGTAATCATCCTTCTTCAAGGGAGTCTAGACTGGACTTTGTATTAAAAAAACAAAAACAACACCATTCTGATGCTGATATATAATTGAATATTATTTAATTGCAAAAATAGAATTCTCAAATCAATAACTAGTGCATAGCATATAAACATATAAAAATCATCAGATTTTGAAAAAAATGATGTTATAATGACTGGAGACATTATGAAATGATTTTAAATGTAAAAAACAAACAAATAAACAAAAACAAACAAGAACAATTCAGTACAGATAGCAGTAAACCTCTTCATCTCAAATCATTGCTTATATCACATTCAACTGCACATTTTTCTCCCCTGGGTAATTACAAATACATTTGCCATTCAATTAAAGTTATCTTTCCTTTATTTGTGATAATACTGGGTAAAGGGAAAAAAAAATCAAAATAAACTTTTCAATTTATAAAACGTGTGTGAAGTGAATATGTTAAAAAATAATTTTAAAAAATGCTTTCAGTTTCTGAGAAAGTATATTGATGTGCTTTTTAATACACTGTACTTCGTACTTCTGTTACTTTTTGTGTTGCATAGACATTTCTCACTAATCGATAGTGGAGTATTGATCTATAAGGTAATATGATCTCCCACCAACAAGGGGGGAGTATATTATAGAACCTGCTACAGTTTTATAAGCATATAGTTGTGTTTTGTTTTCCTGTTATACCACTCTAAAATGTGGAATATTATTATCTGTAACCTTTGTGTTGTATACTGCTACTATTAAGTAAGTAAAGGATTCTCTAAAAATAAACATTACAGAATGCAACCTAGATATGCCATCAAGAAACTTGGCCCTGGAGAATATCTTCAAAGCTCTGTCTATGTATAATCAAGCTCTTTATATCAGACATCCAAGCTTCCTATTAACATTCTTCTTCAGAAAAAGAAAGTTAACAGTTCATTTACCTTTACATACTGTAGTATCTTTCTTATGTTAACTGTTTTGTAATTTGAAGCATTATAAAAACTATTTCCTTAATGGATTTATTTGTCAAGCATTTTTGTCAACATTGGTTGACTCATGATCCTTGTGATGCACAGCCCCAATAAATAATATAAGTTATGTCCCCATCTTACTGTAATTGCACTGAAAATTGACTCTGCTTTATGTGCTACAGCATTCATAATAAAGCAACTCACAACAATTTTATTCTAGGCAGAGCACTTAGAGAAAAAAAAAATGAAGAAAGAGAAAACGTGGAAACAGACACACTACACTCGTGACTGATTAAATCATGAGAGGTTATAAAAGGAACTGGGACAGAGTCATGGACAAAATGGAAGTCTACTGACTCCCTGCTGCATCCTGCCAGCCAGTATAACATGACGCCTCATAAATTTGGTGAATGAGATAGTGAAAACTACTTTAGTAAGAAACAGAACAAACTATGATACTACTATTTCCTTCCCAATAATTTAATTTAAAAAATGTTTACTCATAATGCACCAAGAGTGGAGGATAAAAATCTAATGAAAAAATTCTTAAAATATACTGAGAAATCTTTCAGGTATTGGCAAGATTTCTAATTTGTTAACTTTCCTGGCAATGTTCTCCTGAGCAGTTAAGTGAAATCTGTTATGCACAAGGGATTAACTTTATATTTGTGCAATAATTCTAATTAGCTTTATAAGAAATTACCTGTGTAAGAGAAGAATATCTATCAAAGTCTTGAAGTCTGAAAAAAAAATAATAAATAGATGTCCGCTATCTTAGTTAATTTTGAATAATGAAGCGCAGAGATAAATTTAGAGTAGAGAAGAGACAAGGCAAGGAAAGTTAAGTGCACAGGTAGTAATCAGAGACCCTTTCTGAACCAAATGAAAAAGAATTTAAAAAAAAAAAAGGAAATAGAAGACAAGTGAATAAGGAAGTCGTGATAAATGAAGAGTGGAATGAATATGAAGAAAAGGAATAATATGAAAAATTTGAAAGCAAGGTTATTAACACACGGTCATAAACTTTTCAATGCTACTCCTAAATCATAGAATCATAGAATCACTCAGGTTGGAAAAGACCTTAAAGATCATCGAGTCCAACCACAACCTAACTATACTACCCTAACTCTAACAACCCTCCGCTAAATCATGTCCCTGAGCACCACATCCAAACGGATTTTAAACACGTCCAGGGATGGTGACTCAACCACCTCCCTGGGGGGCCTATTCCAGTGCTTAACAACCCTTTCTGTAAAGAAGTGTTTCCTAATATCCAACCTAACCTTACCCTGGTGCAACTTAAGGCCATTTCCCCTCATCCTGTCACCTGTCACCAGGGAGAAGAGACTAACCCTGTTCTTGCTGTAAGCACCTTTCAGGTATTGGAAGAGAGCAATAAGGTCTCCCCTCAGCCTCCTTCTTCCCAGACTAAACAGCCCCAGTTCCTTCATTCTCTCCTCGTAGGACGTATTCTCCAAGCCCTTCATAAGCCTTGTTGCCCTTCTTTGGACCTGTGCCAGCACCTCAATGTCCTTTCTGTACTGAGGTGCCCAAAACTGAACACAGAACTCAAGGTGAGACCTCACCAGTGCCGAGTACAGGGGCAGGATTACTTCCCTAGTCCTGCTCACCACACCGTTCCTGATGCAAGCCAGGATGCATTGGCCTTCTTGGCCACCTGGGCACACTGCTGGCTCATACTCAGCCAACTGTCTATCAGTACACCAAGGTCCCTTTCCATCAGGCAGCTTTCCAGCCACACCTCTCCAAGCCTGCAGGGTTGCCTGGGGTTGTTATGACCAAAATGCAAGACCTGACACTTGGCCCTATTGAAACTCATGCAGTTTGCCTTGGCCCATTGATCCAGTCTATCCAGGTCCCCCTGTAGTGCCCTTCTCCCCTCAGGCAGATCAACATTCCCTCCCAACTTGGTGTCTTCTGCAAACTTACTGAGGGTGCACTCAATCCCCTCATCAAGATCATTAATAAAGATGTTAAGTAGAAGCAGCCCCAGTACCGAGCCCTGGGGGACACTGCTCGTGACCAGCAGCCAACTGGATTTAACTCCATTGACCACAACACTTTGGGCCCGGATGTCCAGCCAGTGTTTCACCCAGTGGTACACCCATCCAAACCATGGGCAGCCAGCTTCTCCATGAGAATATTGTGGGGGACAGTGTCAAAGGCTTTTCTGAAGTCCAGGTAGACTACATCGACAGCCTTACCCTCATCCACTAAGTAGGTCACCTTGTCATAAAATGAAATCAGGTTTGTCAGACAGGATCTACCATTTGTAAACCCATGCTGACTGGGCCTGATCCCCTGGTTGACCTTCAGTTGGGCCATGATGGCTCCCGAGATTATCTGTTCCACAACCTTCCCCGGCACCGAGGTGAGACTGATAGGTCTGTAGCTACCAGGATCATCTTTCTGGCCCTTTTTGAAGATGGGCGTCACTAAATGGCATTATACAGCTTTACACCACATCAGATTTAATTTGCTTAATAATTTTTACAGAATGCAAAGAATATTTGCATACATTTACAATATGAAACACTGCTCAGTTTCATGGTATCATCATTTTTTGGTTAGAAGCTTATTTATAAACAGACATCAAATTAATTTGTGATTTTGTGAGATTTATCTCAAAAACTTGGTCATTGAATAAAAGGTCATCAAAATTTCAGCTGAAAACAAGGAGCACTGTATAAAGACAAACGAATTTTATTTGAAAGGAAGGTTTATGTGATGGAGGAGATGAAAGCATATATTTAATAACATAATTCTTCAACAAACCAACATAATGAGTAAAAAATTGGAAATCCTTCAATAGAGAAGTTACACAATGCTGTCACGATTACTTTTGATTACATCCTTCCTTTTTGCAACATTTCCTTTGTCCCAGTGTGTCTCAATGCTACTTGCTAGTATCTAACACTTACAGATCTTTCACTGTATAAAAAGATAGAACTTAACTGTCATTTAAAACAAACACAACACATTATTTCTCTCTATCTTTCAGTAGTGAGCTCCCAAGTATTATTACATACCAACAATAGATACTCTGATGTGCTATAGTTTAAAGAGTGGAGCTCCAGAAACTCTCCAAAATTTCCTAGACAACCCCTACAGTACAGTGAATAGTCTAACATCACATTTATCAATATTATTTTATGAAGTTTTCTGAACAACAAATTTGGGAAGAGAACACAAAATGTTTAAACAGACATATTAAGGGATGGTGGGAAAAAAATGAAAGAATATTGCCTCCCATATTTCTTAAAAAAGTTCTCAGCCTGAGTCCGTGTTGACAGAGCTGCTTTGTCATTCATATCCATTGTTTTAAACATACATGGAAGCAATAAGTACAAGTTGTCCTCAAACTTTCTGATAAATATTTTCTCTATTACTAAATTATATACTATATTTCCTAGGAAAGAAGCCCAGGAAAAGTATCTAACAAGCTAATTCCCTATCACCTCTGAGACACATTTCTTGATAAAAATGGTCTATAGTCTCCTCCCTTCTGCTATCCTTCCTCCCACCCAGTCTTTCAAGTCCCTTTGGGAAAAGAAAAATTAAAGGAAGCTAAGTGGACAAAGAGTTGTCTGAGGGAAACTTCAATTCTAAACCCCAAAAGAGGTTTACCAGGTATAAATTTTCATTTTAGCTCAGAGTATTTTCTCTGGAATAAAATGGTGACTGCAAGGAGGTTTAGATTTGAGTCTCAAAGCCACTGTTATTTCCTTACATACTGTTTTATGGCCAAGCAACTTGCTCTGGAAAGAAGTGTAAAAGATACTTCAGCAACTTTCCTATTTAGAAGTATCCATTTATTCCAGATGTTTGTCTTGAAAGGAATGAAGGTGTGTAGATGGATGGAGTGGGGACCGTGAAATCATTTCTCTGCTGAGGGGGGGGGGGGAGGACGACATGATATCATAGAATCATAGAATCATAGAATGGCAACCCCCCTGCTACGTGCAGGGTCACCAGCTACTAGACACATCCAGCCTGGTCTTGAATGCTTCCTGGGATGAATACAAACTGTATACTGCAAGTTCACATTTGAAAGATTGAAGGATGGCTAATATATAATGTGAGCTGCAAAAACATTCTTAAAGACAGCAAAACTTAGGGTTAAAAGCTAAAGACCCGAATTTATTTAAATTACAATTTATTCTGCAATTTGTCCACCTACAAGTATCTTTATATCACTTAATTTAGCTCTAACGCTTCGAATAATAAAAATCAGCTAAGAATAAAGACTTTTTAATTTGCAGAAAGAAAATAGAATGCAAAATAATTTCTGCTTCAACATATCTTGCTTTCACTATATTTCTCTTCATTAATCAGTATTCTAACCTCAAAAAAAAAAAAGATATATTAAAAAAAAAGTAGATTTTTTTTTCATACTGTTCCGAAAATAAGAATATTAGAAAGCAGTTCAAATATGATTCAACCAGACTTCACAGGCCAGAGATAGTACTGGCACACAAAGTTCTTTGTAACAGCAAGAAAGCCATGAAAGAAATCATGAAGTAATATTATTTATTCTGAAGTCTTTACAAAGATAAAGAAAATTTTTTTTTCTTGAATTCTAAACTATGATGGTTTATCACAGATAATAGATGCAGACAGCAGAAACAGAACCTTACTCCTTATTGCACTTTTATCTATAATTTAGATACTGAATGTGGGAGTGCCGAAGTCATCATTGTTCCAGTGACATCAAATGAGTAGCTTGCAAAATCAGGCTTTTAAATGCTGTCAGGATTGGGTTAAGATAGCACTCAGAGACACAGACAAGAGTGTTTACTTATTGTGAGGACTCCCTCATACCTCAGTCTCAGTTTCAGTTTAATATATGGACAAACAATCTGTATTAAACAAATACATGATAAACATCTCAAGAAGACATTCTGTTGGTCTTTTACTAGACCAGGTGCCACTATATCCATAGATGTAAATAACTTCACATGTCACGAGACAGATTTCCAGAAACTTATTTTGGCAGGAAGCTGCTGGATGAGAATTTGAGAACACAGCTGTTGTTGCTACTGGCCCAGCTGCTTGCTTTTCCACATACTCCTGTGAACCACAGGAGGCCCACAAGCATTGTTTTAGCAGCCAATGATCCACAGACAGATTGTTGGCATTTTTGCAGCTATAAGGCAGAGGGACCACATGTAGGGATACAAAAAAATGTTATTGTTTTTTAGGAATACATGGAATTTTCAGAGTGGTACTAGAATCTGGTCAGAATTTGCCTGCTGTTTACTTTGGGCATAAGCACATTTCCTCCCTAAATTCACAAAAATAAAAACAACAAAACCTATAGAGCTCAGTTTCTGATCTCTACAACTTGTAGCATCTTTCTGAATCTTTTCCAGAACATTAGTGTTTTGACATTGACCACATGTTATCCATTGACCACGAAGACCACAAAGCAGACTGAAGTGCAAAAATTATGCTGCATAGATTCAACTAATAAGAGGAAAATAGTGACCTCTGTGAAATTAGCTTCTGATCACATCAAACACTTTCTTTCTCTATTAGCATCCTGCACTTATGCTTAGAAACCTCGGAGATTAAGTGTTATTATCTGCAGAACAACTACACCACAGTCACTGACAAGGTCACCTATCTTCACAGCATAGTAAATTCTGGAAAATTAGAGGATTTATAAAGATTACACAACTGATACTAACTTACTCTGGACCAGTGCTATGTATTCATCTCATAGACTAAAATGTCATTTCTACAGAGAATTAATAAAGTTGTTGAAGATAACTGAAAATCAAAATACTGAATATATTGATTAAATGAAACTCCTTAGAAAAGCATTAACATGTCAGAACTCTACAGTGATGGGGCAAGGAAACCTACTAATGCACTTAATCTGCAGTTAGTCTCCATTTCAAATGTAATTTAATTACCAGAAGTAATATTCAGAGAGATAATTCACCTTCAAATATGAGAATGCAGGTGTCAATTGTATTGTAACTTCTTTGTTTAGAGAACATGGGGAAACTGCTCTTATTTCCTCAATGTTTTAATAGTCTTACTCCTGACATTTTCATAATCTTGTTTGTCATATTTTGTGTTACTGGACAATGGGAGTAACAAGAGAAAAACATACAAAATCAGACTCGTGCTCGGATGTTGATTAGTGTCTTAGTTATCCATCTAGGATTTAGCATGTTGACTGATGGAAAATGAGATGCAATTGCTTGGTATTGATTGTAATGAGCTTTGCATCAGCTTGTAATACTAGGGGGAGCTGGTTTTGGTTTTGTTTCTTTCTT
>JACDJE010000912.1:487027-501773 GCA_016647715.1 Pavo muticus
TTGAGGGAGGTAAAAAGTATTATAACTTTATCTGAACAGTCTGATATCTCTCTCCCTCCCTCAGTTACTGATGAGGGGCTTCAGGTTTATATGTTTAAGGCTTCAAATTATTTTAGGAATTTTGTCACTTGAGTGCAATATTGGGTGTTTTCCACTCTTCTATATATGTTTTAATTAGTAGCAATCCATATACTTTTCATTTAGCATATTTAATAAGAATTTTAGTACCTTAGTACCTTAGTACCTTAAACCACATTTTTTGTGAATGTTTATGTATGCATGCATCATGCGTATAAGTACGCTCACACATCTATGGTTTTACATATATTTACAATCACTGAGCCTTGTGGAAAGGTTCAAGCTGGATATTAGGAAAAAATTATTCTCAGAAAGAGTGGTAAGTCATTGGAACAAACTGCCCAGGGAAGTGATGGAGTCACCACCCCTGGAAGTGTTCCAGAAAAGTGTAGATATAAATGGTTCTTAGAGACATTGTTTAGTGAGCATACTTGTGATGGGCTGATGGACTAGATGATCTTAGTGGTCTTTTCCAACCTTAAAGTTGGAATATTATTCTGTGATTCTATGAATGCATATTAGGTATATATTGTAATTCAGTACATAATGCACACATGTTTTCAGTTCCATTTAAGAGTTGTGCATATTCTACTGAGTGTTTAAAGCAGCAAGAAATTACAGGGTTATCAGTCGGTCTCTCTGTAAGAGAACTCCAACATATAGAATAAAAAGATCTTGACTAATTGGGAGGAAAGAAAAAAAAAATTAAAATACATGTATAATCTTTTAACCTCCCTGCTCATTCTGATCAGATCATTTTCAAAAGTGTACATTAAATTATTTTTTAGAGGAAAACACTTTGATGTGGGCTTCAGTCATTTATAATCTTTGAATAACATGTGATTTAATTTACACCAACTATAGTAATTCCATTTTATCCTGTTTTTAAGATATAATACATCTTAAATAAAGATTTTAATCTTAATCTTTAAATTAAGATTTTAATCTTAAAATCATTTCATAAATAAATGATTTTAAGGAATGTCAAAAAGTTATTACACTTTCTGCAGGTCTTCCACATAGTTAGAGTGTTTAATTAAAAAACAAAAACAAAAACAAAAAACAAAACAAACAAACAAACAAACAAAATTGGAGAACATGTGTGGCATTTTTATAAAATATATTCTATAGTGTGCCAACATCTCTTGGACAGGATTTATGTCAGCCACACAATTTAATCAAGAAGAGCTCCAGGCAAGGGTATTAGTGCTGACATAAACACCACGAAGATTTTATTACTATGTGACTCAAGGATCTTAAAATATAGACTTTATTTAGGAATATAGTCAAACATGAAAAAACAAACAAGCAAACAAATAATTTCAAATATATGTGTGTATGTGTATGCATATGTGTGTGTAGCTTGAGGAAAGTTTGCACGAAATCTGGAAGTCTATACTGATGCTCAAATACTAACTCAGTTTTGCTGTAGATAAGGTAAAATGTTCAGATCATAGAGCCTTGAAATACCTGAGTTTCCTCACCATTAAAAATACTACCTTTCTTATATAGTGTTGTAAAAATGATTTATTATTTGTGACCTGATGTGTAAGTATTTTTAAAAGTCAAAAAGCTTAAAGACAGGAAATAGCTAATAATATAGTCAAGTGAACTGCTATCTTCAGAACAGATAGAGTAAGTTTACAAGGACTGTAGAATACAAGATCATGGAATATTCTGAGATGGGAGAAACCCACAAGCATCATCAAATCCAGCTCCTGGAACTGAAGCTGTTAAATTGGAATACTCTTGGGTTGAAAGGTTTTTTTTGAACTGATCCAGTGAGAGCTATGTGCAGAAAGACAACAACAACAACAAAAAAATAGGCTTATCCAAGCTGCACAAATAGGGCATTGCATTTTTTCAACACAGTTCAGAGTAGGGAAGTTCTTGTCTTGCAAATATAGACAATTTCTGTAAAAGCTGGTATAGTCTACTCTTGAGTTTGTAGAATTTACATTTTAGTTGCTCAGAAAGTAATTCAACAAATCATTAAACGAGAATGATACTAACAGCTTTTTACAAACGTTATGTATCTACTGGTTTTACTGTATTTTTCCAGTAAGGAAATATTTTTTTCCTGCTTTGTAATAAGCAGCCTGATCGCTCATCCTCTCCTAAAAACTACCGATCAGTTCATCACACCTGTCCCTTTAAGCCTCTTCAACTTTTTATTAGCAATACATCACTTTCTTTCTTCAATTTTCTCCTAGAAATCCACCAATTAAATCATAAGAAATGAAAAGTTATCTTGTTCAAAAAGTGGTCTCTTTACCACTGAGCAGAATCTGACTGTGAGGCTGCTACTTGATTCTACTTACTCTTTTCAAGTAAGTACANAATAGAATAAGAGAAACAAAGGCAATAATTAGAATTGGGGAAAACAATAATTAAAGAAAGAAACGAAAGCAATAATTAGAATTTGGAAAAGAAAAGGAAAAGGAAAAGGAAAAAGAAATAGAAAAAGAAAAAGAAAAAGAAAAGGAAAAGGAAAAGGAAAAGGAAAAGGAAAAGGAAAAGGGAAAAGAAAAAGAAAAAGAAAAAGAAAAGGAAAAAGAAAAAGAAAAAGCACCCATAAGCAAGAGCACTTGTATAGACACTTTGGAATTGAAGATACCCATGGCAGTAAGGAAGAGAAAAATATTCCCATGTTCCATGTAAAATCCTGAACAAGAAAAACATACATCTTTTACAGTTTTGTAAACAGCACTTTCTGAACACAGAAACACAATACATTTACTGATATTTATGTTCAGTACATTCAATGCTCTCTACCTGCGAATTTATGTATTTTCAGAGCCACGTTATCTCTTTGACCTCCAAAAATTCATTTCAAAGTGCTTTGCAATTCTGTATGAATTATTTCTCACTTTACACTAGTTCTTTGCTATTATTCCATATTAATGCTGCAGTGTCTCCATTCCACATCCATTCTTAATGTGGGTAAATTCACAGATTTTGTAGTCATTTATACCTAGATTTAAGACCTGTTATTAAGGGGAATAATCCAAGGGATTTTCTACTTCAAAATCTCCTCTTTCAGAAAAGATGTTTGTGACTAAATGTGCTCATACCAAGTTTATGTTGCATCTATCTCATGAAGAAATATATTCTTTCATCTGAGTTCTTTAAAAAACTTTTATTGCTTGTTTGATTTGTTTGCTGTTTTTGAATATATACTTATTTTTATCTGTTTTCTTGAGAAATTTTGAGATATGAAAGGAAGTGGGAAAAAATCCTCAAATCTGAAATGTTTTGGGGGAAAAAAAAAAAGGTCTACATAAATAATATAGACATATATCCAAGAAACATATAAGTGCTATAGTGGATGATAGGTTGAAAGGGGATTAAAATGTATACTTCCTGCCTAACACTTCTGTCAGATGTCAAAAGAAGAAAAATATTCTTGTAGTCTTCTGAAAAGCTAACCAGACAGAGGCCCGCATGCCTCATGGCTATTAAAAATCCACTGGCATTTCTCACAAGACTAAGCAAGGCTAGATCTGTAAAAAATCCCATTTAGTTGGTTGCATCCTGTTCACCTAAGTTACTCCTGCACCCTCATATTTTGTATGTGTATATATATTAATTTTTTTTTTTTTTTTTAAGTCTGACTCACATGTAAAATGCATTTAAATAGCTACAGTTCTACTCTCCATAGAAAGTGTCTTATGGATTAATAATTTCTGGAAAGCTTTTAAGCAAAGCACATTATACAAATGTAATATATTCTTTTTTAAGTGAGAAATGAAGGAGGTGAGAATCACACCAGTCATGCAGAAAGGTAGATGGGACATGAGTGAGATCATTTAATTAAGCCACAATTTTATTAACTCGTCAGAGAACTGTACATCAATAAATCACATAGTTCAAATTGTTATTTCTCACTTAGTAATTTCAGTAGAGAGATGATATCAGACTTTGTCAAGGCCCCACTGCTATCTACTATTACAGAGGTTAAAGACACAGAGACATATTTACTCCTCCTCTACTATTTCTTTGATTCTTATTTCTGCTCATTGGCTTTCATTCTCATTTCTACTTTCATTAAGGATATTTTGTCCCCCAGACCTATTATTACATGAAGTCTATGTGGAGTTAAATCAAACTGGCGACTGGTCACAGAATCACAGAATCACAGAATTGTAAGGGCTGGAAGGGACTTCTAGAGATCATCGAGTCCATCCCCCCTGCAAAGCAGGCTCCCCAGACCAGGCTGCACAGGTAGGCATCCAGGCGGGTCTTGAATATCTCCAGAGAAGGAGAATCCACTATCCCCTTGGGCAGCCTGTTCCAGTGCTCTGTCACCCTCACTGTGAAGAATTTCCTTCGCATATTGGTGCAGAACTTCCTATGCTCCAGTTTATGGCCATTTTCCCTTGTCCTGTCCGCTTAGACTGCTGAAAAGAGGTTGGCCATGTCCCTTTGACTCCCACACTTAAGATATTTATAAACATTAATAAGATCACCCCTGAGGCTTCTTTTCTCAAGGCTGAACAGACCCAGGTTGCTCAGCCTTTTCTCACAGGGGAGATGCTCCAGGTCCTTTTTCGTCTCCACTAGACTGTCTTCAGGAGATCCTTGTCTTTTTTGTACTGGGGAGCCCAGAACTGGATACAGTACTCCAGGTGAGGCTTGACCATGGCAGATTGGCAGATTGGAATGGGAGGATTGCTTCCCTGGATCTACTAGCCACGCTTCTTTTAAGGTATCCCAGGATATCACTGGCCTTCTTGGCCACCAGGGCCCACTGCTGGCTCATGGCTAACCTGCCATCCAGCAGGACCCCTAGGTCCTTCGCCGCAGAGCTCCTCATATCCCAGCCTGTACTGATACTAGCAGTTATTCCTTCCCAGGTGCAAGACTCTGCACTTGCTTTTGTCAGACCTCATCTGGTTTCTCACTGCCCAGTTCTGCAGCCTGTCCAGGTCTCACTGAATGGCAGCACAGCCTTCCAGTGTGTCAGCCACTCCTACCAGCTTTGCATCATTGGTGTACTTGCTGAGGGTAGACACTATCCCCTCATCAAGATCGCTAATGAAGATATTGAACAAGACTGGACCCAGCACTAACCCTTGCAGAACACCATTAGTCACAGGCCTCCGGACTCCGGGCTCTGCACTGCGAATCACTGCTCTCTGAGCTCAGCCAGTCAGCCAGTTCTCAACCTACCTCACCATCCTCTCATCTATCCTACACTTTCTTAGCTTCATTATCAGGATGTAATGGGAAACAGTATCAAAAGCCTTGCTGAAGTCAAGGTAGACAACATCCAGTGCTCTCCCCCCATCTACCCAGCTGGTGGTGCCATTATAGAAGGCTATGAGGTTGGCCGAGCATGATTTTCTCTTGGTGAAGCCATGCCTGACTATTCCTGATGACTTTCTTCTCCTCCAATTGCTTGAAGTTGGCATCTAGAACAAGCTGCTCCATCACCTTTCCAGCGACAGAGGTGAGACTGACTGGCCTGTAGTTTCCTGGATCTTTCTTGCCCTTTTTGAAGATTGGAGTGACGTTGTCTATTCTCCAGTCTTCAGGCACCTCTCCTGTTCTCCAAGACTTGTCAAAGATGATAGAGATCAGTTTGGCAATCACCTCTGCCAGCTCCCTTGGCACACGTGTATGCAAGGCTTATGGATTTGTGCACATTGACCCCACCTAGAAGCACCTGGACCACCTCCTCTTCAACCGGAGGGAAGCTCTCCATTTCCCAGACTCTCTGTCATGAGCGGTGTTTCCCAGGGATCAGTATTGGGGCCATCTGTGTTCAATATCTTTATTGATAACCTAGATGAGGATGTTGAGTGTACCCTCAGTAAGTTTGCAGATGACACCAAGCTGGAAAGAAGTGTTGATCTACCTGGGAGTAGGAAGGCCCTACAGAGGGATCTGGCTAGGCTGGATAGCTGGGCTGAGACTAATGGGATGAAGTTTAACAAGATCAAGTGCTAGGTCCTGTACTTTGGCCACACCAATCCCAGACAATGCTACAGGCTTGGGGCAGAGTGACTGGAAGAGTGTATAGAAGAAATGGATCTGGAGGTGTTGGCTGATGCTTTGTTGAACATAAGCCAGCAGTGTTCCAGGTGGCCAAGAAGGCCAATGGCCTCCTGGCTTGTATCAGAAATAGCATTGCCAGCAGGAGCAAGAAAGTGATCATTCCTCTGTACTCAGCCCATTTGAGGCCACACCTCGAGTACTGTGTTCAGTTTTGGGCTCCTCATTATAAGAATGACATTAAGGCCTTGTATCATGTTCAGAGAAGGGCAGTGAAGCTGGTGAGGGGTCTGGAGCACACGTCTTATGAGGAGTGGCTGAGGGAACTGCAGGGGTCACGTTATAGCTCTCTACAACTACCTGAAGGGAGATTCTGGTGATGTGGAGTTGACCTGTTCTTCCTTGTAACTAATGATAGGATGAGAGGACATGGCATCAAGTTGTGCCAGGGGAGATTCAGATTGGATGTCAGGAAAATCTTTTTCTCCTAAAGAGTGGTCAGGCACTGGAACAAGCTGCTCTGGGAGGTGGTTGAGTCACTGTCCCTGGAGGTGTTCAAGAAACATTTAGATGTTGTACTGAGGGACATGGTTTAGTGGGAAATATTGATGATATGTGGATGATTGGACTGGATGATCTTGGAAGTCCTTTCAAATCTTGGTTTTTCTATGATTCTATGAAAAGCAATCAAATTGTGCCAGCAACTCAGTGTCATCACTGAATACCTGTCGCTGACTAATAACTGATAATTCGAAACACATCCAGCATCTTCAAACTAGTATAGTGGAAAGACTGTCTCCTAACATTCAGAAAGGTTGCTGGCAAAGCTTAGCCCTACTCTGATGCTAGTAATCAATCAGCAAGGTAGAGTTATCTAGCTAGGATTTTGTCTTTCCCCTTCCAAGGTCCTCAAAGGTAGCTAATAATCTTGAAACCTGGCAATTAACCTCTTTTATTTGTTGCCCTCTCTGTCTTATTTCTCACTCTCTATTAAGAGGATCAAAAAATGGTTGAAAGGCCAGAGTTTATACCTTTTCTTCTCAGTGTAAGTTTAGTAAAAAAAACAAACAAACAAACAAACAAAAAAAAACCACTCAATATAATTATTTTCCATGGAATTTTGATGGATGTGACACTGAAAACTTAGAAGTTCATCTTCCTGGGAACAAAAGTACATACATATTTCATAATACGATCTATCACAATAGGAATGCAAACTGGAAACTTGGTTTTATTTGTTTTCTTTTGTGTTTGCTCTTAATTAATAATTGCATATTTAAAAGAATTTCACAGTAATTAGCAGATAGAATTTAGGTCAATGTCCTAAAATGGCCAATAGAGAAATTCTGAAACATATCTTCTTCCTGTAAACTCTGAGTACTGTGGTCTTCATTTACAAGCATATTTTGCAAAGAAGGAAGAAAAGCTATTTACTATATGGGCAAATTAATTAATCAATACTCTCAAGACAAAAAGATAAATTTTAATTGTTTTTGGAGTTCAGATGTTAGGCGTATATACATAGTAGATTATCAGCAGCAAGATCAAATAGTTAGAGGCATGAGCATGAGGCAAGTCCTCCTAAGTAAGCTAATCACCTAGCTTAACACTGAAAATTGGTGTACGCTCCAGGGTTCACCAGCAGCTATGAAGATCTTTCCAAATAATCTCTTCAGGAATATATTATCCCCATCCTTTCTCTCTGGACCAGAGAGATGTATTTGCATTCCCACTACCTGTATTCTCCACATATTGTGTGACAGTAGAAGCAGCAACCTAGTTAATATTCACCAGTAAGCCTGTGCTAACCTAAAATTATCAGGAAAGTTTCAAATTCCATGGGAGCAACTACTGCCAGATCTCCAGAACAGCTTCTGTCATATTTTTTTATGAGTATATGTATAAGGAACAGTGCTATAATGATAGGAGAGCTGCTTATTAAGCCAATGCATTCAAATACTTGTCTGTGAGTATTTTTCTTTCATGTGTACATTTTATTTTGAATTATTTTCCTATTTTTTCAAAGAAATGAGTCCTGAACATTTACATATTTTTCTATCTCTCCATATCTCATGGCAACTTTCTAATTTGTTGTTTAACCTCATTGAAATATGATGAACTGATGAAAAGAATTAAAAACGTCTGATCCTTAAAAGCTTTATAAAAAGACAGGTACAGGAGTCTGGTTATATTAGAACCTTCCTGAAGGAAAACATGGAAGAATGTGTTTATTCTTAATTAGACATAAAAGAATATTTGAAATATCTCATGGTAGTTGTTTATGAGACTATTTCATAGCAAATAACATAAACAAAATTGGTCGTGCCACTCCTGCATTTTTTTAAAGAAAATAATTAATTATTCTGTTGTGTTTATCAGTTTCTAATTCATTGAGCTATGTAGTTAAGAGTTTTCTATCAGATGCAAGTATTGTGTATTAAAGTTTTTGGAAGAAGATGGTCATTTCTGAGAGAATAATGACATTATTAAAATCTTTGCCAATGCACCAAGATGTTTATCAAGATCTCCTTTTTGCCAGTTGCACATATAAGACTGAAGAAGTATCCACACTCATCACTGTAAGAGATTATTCTTTTGCACTTCTTTTTGTATGGGAACTGTTGAATCACAGCCTGAACCACTGATTGATCACCTGAGGCAAGCACTGAGTCACCCACAGAAGCACAGGTGAAGGCAATTCACTTGTGTGACCAAAAGGGGTGGGGCCTGGCTCCACCTCTCCTAGACCCCCCATTTAATGGCTGACTGCCAGTGAGGAAGGATCTCTTTCTGGAGATTGCTCCCTTTGGAATTTTTTATTGTGAGCCTAGGACATGGGTGAGCATTTTGTTTATTTTGGATAATTTCCACTGCGATAATCTTTCTAGTTATACAGCCTGTAAAATACTCGCCTGAAGATGCTGCTCTGCTAATTGTATATTTGTTGATTGTACTTTTGGCAAGCTGGGCAGGCCAAATATACTAAAAAATATATAATGTCTTTCCTTTGGAATATCTATAAATGGGTCAGGGGGGAGAATGTTTCCCCCCCTAGAAAAAACAACCCCCGAATAGATCCCAGGATTTCTGAGATCGCCTTATTATGATCTGGTGACCCTAACTGAAATAATGGGGTCCCCTGCATGTTATGAAAAATATTTCCCCATTCCACATGGCAGATTATTTTCATGGATTGAGCAAAGATACATTGGTTACAAAAGAAGCCAGCTATACGCTGGCTTCCAATATACCAGTGAAAACCACTTATAATAGATTGGTTAATGGCAGCATACTGCATGGTTTGGCCTAAATAAATCAGATATACCATTACACACAGGTTTATGGTCCTCCATGGAGCATCTTCAAAATTACATTTGTGAACTAGGTATAAGAGAGGCAATATATTAAGAGATATTTGAAAGCCCAGATATGGTAAGATTCTCAGCAGGCATGAGAGATCTGATCCTGCAGCAGGCCCCTTCCCACTTGTATGGAACTCTAGTTTCTATACTAAACCCCCCAGTAGCCTCAGAGTCTGTGGTCCAACAGGCTGCCCAACTGGTAGCCAATCTAGGGGAGACAGAGCACCTTCGGTCCAGGCACAGTATTTGAACATTGGAAGAGGCAGAGGTTCTTCCAGTAAATAAAAACTAGAAGACCCACCCCACAAACTCCTCAATTGGGACCTATAAGGGTATCCAGAAAACAAATATTTAATGACTTAATCTGGGCTGGTGTTCAATTTGCGAAAATTGATTGCCAGCCCAATCATGTCCTCTTTCAGCTATAGAAGCAGTTGAAAGACAATCAAAAATTTCAAAAGTACACCAAAAAGCCTAGGGTAAGAATTATTGGCAAACTACCAATGACAACATGGAACTTGGAAGATTTTCTAGTTCCTAGTAGAAAAAAGAAGCCTCCTCAGGTGACTCGGGCCACAATGCCTGAGCCACCAGAGGTAAAAGACTTAGCGATAGGACAATTTATGGCGTGACAGGGGATGTTAGCCCCCCTAGGGCCTCCAGACGGGACCGGAGGCCCTATGTGGAGCTGACAATTTTTTGGTCCTGGAAGAATATTCAGAGGGTTATGGCGCTGGTTGATGCAGGTGCAGAAACGTCGATAATCTATGGGGATCCAATTAAATTCAATGGTGATAGAGTGATGATAGGTGGTTTTGGGGGACAAACCATTCCAGTCACCCAAACATAGTTGAAACTGGGGGTTGGGCGACTCCTACCCCAGGAGTATAAACTGTCTACTGCCCCAGTCCAAGAGTATATTCTGGGGATAGATATTTTATGGGGTCTGGCTCTCCAGATGACGGTGAGGGAGTTCAGACTTTGACAAAGAGGTGCATTAGTGTCCAGGTGGTACAGGCAATATTGAGAGGCCACGCGAAGCATGAGCCTATTCTCCTGCCAAAACCATGCCGGATTACTAATGTGAGACAGTATAGACTCCCAGGTGGACAAGATGAAATATCAAGACTGGTGCAGGAATTAGAAAAAAGTTGGCATTATAAGACCTGCACATAGCCCGTATAATTCCCCCATATGGCCAGTGCGGAAGTCGGATGGTACGTGGAAAATTACAGTGGATTATAGAGAATTAAATAAGGTCACGCCGCCTATTCATCCAGCCGTACCCAATATTGCCTCCCTGATGGACACATTGAGTAGAGAAATAAAAACTTACCATTATGTCCTAGATTTGGCAAATGCATTCTTCAGTATTCCAATTGCTAAAGAATCGCAAGATCAGTTTGCATTTACATGGGGAGGCAGGCAGTGGACCTTTCAGGTCCTGCCACAGGGGTATGTGCACTCGCCAACTTATTGTCATAATCTAGTGGCTAATTGGCTAATTGGAAAAAACCTGATAATGTTAATTTCTATCATTATATTGATGATCTTCTGTTGACATCCGACTCACTGGAGGCAGTAGGACAGGTGGCAGATTTATTAACTGCCTATTTACAACAGAGAGGATGGGCTATAAATCCTCAAGAGGTGCAAGGTCCGGGCCTGTCCGTAAAATTCCTGGGGGTGGTTTGGTCAGGAAAGATCAAAGTACTACCCAGTGCTGTCATAGATAAGGTTCAGGCATTCCCAGTCCCTACAACACCGAAGCAGCTGCAGGAGTTTCTAGGTATATTGGGGTACTGGCGCTCCTTTATACCTCATTTAGCACAGCTGCTGAGGCCACTGTATAGACTCACGAAAAAGGGGCAGCTATGGGACTGGGGGAGAACAGAACAAGATGCTTTCCAACAGGCAAAACTGGCAGTTAAACAAGCCCAGGCATTGGGTATATTCGATCCTGCCCTCCCAGCTGAATTGGATGTTCATGTCACTCAGGATGGCTTTGGCTGGGCCTGTGGCAACGCCGGAGTTCTGTTCGGACCCCCATTGGATTCTGGTCTCAGGTCTGGCATGGAGCAGAAGAAAGATATAGCATGATTGAAAAACAGTTATTGGCTGCTTACTCCGCATTACAGGCGGTAGAGCCAATAACTCAAACAGCAGAAATCATAGTTAAGACCACTCTGCCAATTCAGGGGTGGGTAAAAGATCTGACCCACATTCCTAAGACAGGGCTGGCCCAAGCGCAAACAGTGGCACGATGAGTCACCTATCTCAGCCAGAGTAGTAGTCTGTCTTCATCACCATTAAAAGAAGAACTTCAGAAGATCTTAGGCCCAGTGACATATCGCAGTGATGCACCAGAAGAAACACTGGTTGCTCCACCAGAGAAGAGTCCTGTTCAGGAGGGAAAATATCCTATTCCTGAAGATGCCTGGTACACAGATGGGTCCAGCAGGGGCAACCTGAGCAAGGGGAGAGCAATAGCATACCATCCCTCCACTGAGACAATCTGGTTTGACGAGGGGGATGGTCAGAGCAGCCAATGGGCAGAACTGCGAGCCGTGTGGATGGTTATAACCAAGGAACCCAGTGATGGTATCCTGAATATCTGCACAGATAGTTGGGCTGTGTACCGGGGGCTCACTCTTTGGATTGCACAGTGGGCCGCCCAGGAATGGACTATCCACGCCCGACCAATCTGGGGCAAAGATTTGTGGTTAGACATATACAATGCAGTTAAACACAGGACTGTACATGTCTACCATGTTTCTGGTCGCCAACCTCTACAATCACCGGGAAATGATGAAGTGGACACACTGGCCCGAGTTTGGTGGATTGAGAATTCACCATCTGAGAATATTGCCTGTTGGTTACATCAGAAGCTGTGGCGTGCTGGACAAAAGACAATGTGGACAGCGGCTAAAGCATGGGGCTGCCCATATAACTATCTGACATCGCCCAGGCATGCCGAGACTGTGACACTTGCTCCAAGATGCGACCGAGACCATTGCCCAAAACAACAGCCCATCTTGCTAGAGGACACAATTCTCTCCAGCGATGGCAGGTTGATTACACTGGGCCCCTCCCTCGGTCTGAGGGGGCGAGATATGCCCTGACCTGTGTTGATACTGCAAGTGGGCTAATGCAGGCCTATCCAGTACCAAGAGCAAACCAGGCATATACCATCAAGGCACTTACTAAACAGATGTCTGCCGACGGGACACCTCAAGTCATCGAGGGTGACCAAGGGACTCATTTTACCGGTGCAATGATACAACGCTGGGCAGAAGAAAACAACATCGAATGGCGATTCCACCTGCCATATAATCCAACGGGGGCAGGCCTCATCGAATGTTATAATGGTATTCTTAATACTGCCCTGAAAACAGACATTCAGTCCCTGCAGGGGTGGACAAAGACTCTATGAAACCCTGCAGGATCTGAATGAAAGACCTAGAGATGGCAGACCCAGTGCCCTGAAAATGATACAGACAACATGGGCCTCCCCACTTAGGATCCAAATTACGGGCACTGATAATCAGGTAAGACACCAAATTGGCAATGAAAATAATCTTCTGCTCTCTGCCCCTGAGAATTTAGAAACAGGTGCCCATAGAATAAAATGGCCTTGGAAGGTGCAGGTAGGACCAAAGCGGAATGGCCTACTTGCACCTTGGAGGAGATTATTGGAGGTGGGAGGCTTGGTAGTAATTGGTACATGGCCTACTGATATTGTGGTCAACACTCCGGTCTTTATTAGTAAAGAGATCCCCATCATGTCCCTGTGGCAGATCAGGACACTCCCTTTGGTGCCTGACATAGTTGTGCAGCCAAAAGGTATGGTACAGGCGGTCAGGGCACGCCCCAGTACAAGCCAAAGTGCTGACCCAGGATAGAAATATGGCCTGTATCTTGCCCTGGAGGGCAGACCTTCCCCTCCTGGTACCCCTGAGACATCTGTACTACTCTCCATGAGTCTTTGAGCCTCTAGGATCACCGGAAGGAACAAAATGCCATCAAAGTGTTCCAGTGTTGCTGTGAGATCATGTGCGACACCTGGTGATGATCTACATGGGACTGATGGAGCATAGGATGGACCTGCACCACACGACTACGTGCCTTCAGTGACACCATTGAGCAATGGCCCGTGAAAGAGCATGAACCTCAACCATACACTGATCATCACTTGTCTTAAATTGTGTCAACATGCATCGCGATGGGCAACTGTGTAAGTGTCGCAATGTGTTGGATCTCTGTATTAGGGAAGACTCACCCTCTAGCTAACTCGATGATTGGTTCACGCCATGAAGGGGTGGAGTGTACGGGAACTGTTGAATCATGGCCTGAACCTCTGATTGACCACCTGAGGTAAGCACTGAGTCAGCCATGGGAGCACAGGTGAAAGCAATTCACCTGTGTGCCCGGAAGGGATGGAGCCAGGCTCCACCTCTCCTAGACCCCATTTAAGGGCTGACTGCCTCTGGGGAAGGATCTCTTTCTGGAGATTGTTCCCTTTGGAGTATTTTACTGTGAGCCTAGGACATGGGTGAGCATTTCATTTATTTTTGATAATGTCTTTCCACCATGATAATCTTTCTAGTAATACAACCAGCCTAACCACGCTACTGTGCTAATTGTATATCTGTTAATTGTACATGCGCCATTGTCTCAACGCTTGCTGAGGACAAGTCCAGGCAAGTCCTGGTCAAGGGTTGAGAAATCCTTTGTCTAAAGGACACAGATGGTCATGTCCAGGCAAGTCCTGGTCAAAGTTGGTGAAATCTGAAGATTTGCAGGCTAGGGGCAACAAGAGAGAGATAAGCCACACTTAATGGCCTAGAAGCAGTCTTTTGTGGGGGCTTATCTTGAGGGAGATAGCCATCTCAGGAGGCACTGACCCAAGTGCCCTGGAATGCCACATTGGCAGAAGAAGAAGGATAAAAAAGGGACCAACAACCATGAGGGTAGGTGTCTGACATTAGATGCCTCACGACGTGATGCCTGCCTGCTGATGGACTCTCCTGGGCCTGCTACCTGAGACCTGCCACTTCCTCCTGGACTTGCTCTGTTGCTATACGCACTTGCTGCCTAAGGCTGGCCACTCTGCTGCTGCTCTCCTACTGTGTAATAGTCGCTGGTTTCCCCTTCCTCATCTCCCTGATTGATTAAGACTTGTAATAAACTGACCAACATTTGAACTGTTGTTTCTTAATCTCACATTGGGTATACATATATGCTCTCCCTCCTATAAATTGGAGCAAGACAATCACTCAATTATTCAGAGAACTCCTCTGAAGCTAAAA
>JACDJE010000912.1:501799-513139 GCA_016647715.1 Pavo muticus
AAGGCAATAAAAACCACCACAACAAAATCTGATATGTGTTACATATTACTGTTGGATTCCCATTTTTAGTGATAGCACTGGGCACTCACCATATCAGAAAGGATGTCTATAAATAATCACTCTTGATATTTTCATGCTTTGGCTTATATCATAAAGGATAGGTCCATCATAAAACATTTGAGGATTGTACAGTAAAATATATTTATGATGCCATGAATCTTAGCAATATTAACAAAAACTACTACTTTAATAGGAAAATGAACAATGAGAGGATGAAAGGAGAAATAGAGATATTTTAATTGGCTAATTAAACAAAACCCTGGAAAATTAAAGCAAAACCCTGGAAAATTAAACATGATAAGTTACTTTGTGCCTGATCTGCTGTTTGCCCATTAGAACTGTTAAGTTCTAATGTTCACAAGTTCACAACTGTTTTGTTGTGGAAGTTCTCATTTTTGTCATAATCACCCATAGTATAGAATTTGTGTCCAAGATAATAATAATCACATGATCAAAGGAATTGGAAGGAACCTCTGGAGGTCATGGAGTCCAAACCTTCTGCTAAAGCAATTTCCCTACAGAAGGTCATGCTAGAAAGCACCCAGATAGGTTTTTAATATTTTCAGAGAAGGAGATTCCACAGCCTCTCCGGGCAACTTCTTCTAGTGCTCTGTCACTACAGAGTAAAGAAATTTGTCCTTATGCTCATATGAAAATTCCTTTGTTCCTATTTGTGCCTGAGGCCCCTCCTCCTGTTGTTTGGCACCACCAAAAAGAGCCTGGCCCCATCCACTTGAATCTTGCTCATTAGGTATTTATAAGCATTGATAAGGTCCCTCAGTCTCTTTTTTTTTCTTTTCTCCAGGCTAAACAATCCAAGGTCTCTCAGCTTTTCACCATAGGGGAGATGCTCCAGGGCCTTAATGATTTTTGCAGGCCTCCACTGGACTCTCTCCAGTGGTTGTCATCCACCTGAATACCTAGGTCCTTCTCTGTGGAGATTCTCTACAGCAGGTCAGCCGCCAGCCTGTGCTGATTCTTGTGATTACTCCTCCCCAGGTGTAGGAGTCCACGCCTCTCCTTGTTGGACTACATCAGGTTCCTCTCTGCTTAACTCATCAGCCTGTCCAGGCCTTACTGAACTGCATCACAGCCTTCTGGTGTATCACCCACTCCTCCCAGCTTTGCATCATCAACAAACTTGCTGAGGGTGCATTCTGTCCCTTCATCCAGGTCACCAATGAAGATGTTGAACAAGACTGAACACCAAGATGGGGAATACCAGGCCACCAACTAGGCTCTTCGCTGCCGATCACAACCCTCTGAGCTCTGCTAGAGACAGTTTGCAATTTACCTCACTGTCCACTCATCCACCCCACACTTCCTGATCTTAACTATGAGGATGCTATGAAAGACAGCATCAAAAGCCTTGCTGCAGCCAAGGTCAACGACCGCTCTCCCCTCATCTATCCGGCCAGTCAAGACATACTAGAGGGAAAGCAACTAGATAGATGAAACATGATTTCCCCTTCATGAATTGATACTGACCACTCCTCATAGCCTTCCTCTCCTCCGCCTGCTTGGAGATAATATTGCTTTCCCAGGGATGAACATTGGGCTGACAGGGCTATAATTTCCCGGGTCCTCCTTCCTGCACTTTTTGAAGACTGAGTTGGCATTGACTTACCTCCACTCCTTGTGAATCTCTTGTGCTCTCCATGACCTTTCAAAAAATGGTAGAGAAAGATTTGGCAATCACTTCTGCCGGCTCCCTCAGCACTTGTGAGCATATCCAATTGGGGTCCGTGGATTTGAGTATGTTGAGCTTACTTAGACAATCTCTGACCAGATCCTCCTGACCAAGGGGAAGCTTTCCTTTCCCCAGACTCTCTCTCTTATCTCCAGGAGCTGGAATTCCCAAGGGGCAGTCTTAGCATGAAAAACTGAAGCACGTAAGGCATTCAGTACCTCCACCTTCCCAGTGTCCTCCGCTACCAGGGCACCCAGCTCACTCAGCAACAGCAGGCCCACATTTTCTGTAGTTTTCCTTTTGTTATTGACACACTTAAAGAAGCCCTTCTTGTGTTTCTTGAACTCTCTTACCATATTTGTATGACTTTTCCTTGCAGACATTTGTAATGAGTGCCTTGAGTGTCCATTGAAGCAAGAGCTTCATATCTGTTCTTGATAGTGAACTTGGGGGGTGGAGACTGAAATGGAGCCCTGCTTTTGTGAGCTACTAGGGACCAAGGTGTCTCCCTCTCAGTGTTGTCCACTACTGGAATATGATTATTAAGCTCCTGTCAACCTCTGTCTCAGTGCCTCTAACACTACACAGCCTTTTGAACTGCTTCCTGCAAATCAGCCACTTTCTGGAAAAGATAGTTCACCTGTTCACACCTTGTGCTGTACTTATCTTGTCACCGGGAGAAGGTTGAAGGCACTCAGTGTAACCTGCTATCTGAACCTTTCTTACAACTTCTGTCTGGGTGGATGCAGACAGAAATCTCTCTTGCTTTCCTTTACCTTCCAGAGCCCTAACACACGGGATACCTCCATGCCTGCCCCTGAGGAAGTCAAAGTTGGCTCTCTTGAAATCCACTGTCGCAGTCCTACATATTGCTTTGCTTCTTCCAGGAAAGATTCTTAAATTTACTGTCTTGTGGTTACTGCATCAGAGGCCGTACCCTAACCTTCATAACTTTCATATTTGTACTTATTCAATCTATTATAAAGGGGAAATAAAGCAAATGTTACTTTGTGTCATTTTGGTTTGGTATGGTATTTAGCCTGTGTAAAATTCTGAACTTTGAAATTAATGATTATTCAAGCATGTAATGCAGTGATTTTAAGAAAAGAATGATACTGTTGTGAAGTTTATCTCAACATTAGGAGGTTGATCCATTCAATTCAGTAAATGTGGGACTAATTCTGCTCTGAAAAAAAAAAATAGAATGTAATTGTATAACATGAGGATTTAGAAAGATCTGACCTTGGTATATACAGTTGAACTGAGAGTTTCTGGAATAGGATCTAGGTATATGATTTAATGTATGGTTTGAGAACTGGGAATTTAGTTCTTACATAATTTCCAGATGGAATTGAAGGCTATAGCCTCCTCTATGTGAAGTCTGAAGAGTGAGTTTTGTTGTTGCCAAGTTGTGCTATCTTGATTCATGTAATGACTAACAGTACCAGATTTTTGCCAATGGAATGAATTTCAGCCAACATAGTTATTGGAAAGAAGACAAGTTTCTGCCTCCAGAAATTCATTAAGCAGATTGCTGAAAAAAATACCCTTATAAAGGTTGTTTTTATTCTCACTGTCCTTTAGAAAGTTTTTTTTTTTTTAATGATTCTAATATTGCTAATATCATGCATTCACTGTCTGTCACAGTTGGAAAATGTCTACACTACGTCTCACTCATAGGAGAGAAGCTAAAAAATATTTATTTATATATTATGGATACAATGTAATGATTTAATAAAGCTTAGTTTTAACTAAGACAAGGACTTCACAAGATTGAAGATGGCTGGATACACTTGATTATTCACAGCATAGACGGGAGGGTTAAACACACACACACGAGGCCCTCCCATTGAGTCATGAGTGGACCTCCTTGATTTCTAAACTCTTTTAACCACAGGAGGCAAGGAGACTGAGTGCAGCTGAATCCAATCCCAGTCCCATACTTGGTCAACAGTTTATGTCTAAGGATTATTATCTTAGTGAAGTTAACAAAGGTTACAATCAATCTAAAATGAGATCTTAGTGAGGCTAACAATGTCTAAAAGAAACTATTAGTCACTTAGCGAGAATCTGTATTTGCAAGGCATCTTGATGTCAAGCTGTAAGGGATTTCTGATCAGATGTAACCTCGAGACATGTCCTTGCTCAAGGAGAGATCCTGTCATGCAGTCAGCTGCTATGCAGAAGAACTCAAAGGGAGCTCTTGGGATGCTTACAATTTATGGGGGTAAGATGATTGACTTATAAGTTGCCTTTCAGTTGCTCAATTGGTCCTCAGCTGTTGAAGCAAGGGTCTGTTATCAGTTCTTTCAGCCTCCAACTTGACATAGATTTATGGTTGTTAATCTGTTTCAGCAAGAGTGTTATCAGTCCTGATGTTCATTGTCTTCCTGTGTAGAGCCATGTGAACTGGGCCAGTCCAAAGAAAGGAGTTGAAGGAAGAGGATCGGGGGAAGGAGGGAAAGTAGGAGGGAATGAACATGGGGAGCACAGTGTTGCTCTGTCTGAGACTGCATTGCTACTTCTGGACTAAATCCATATTCTGGGTGTTTGCAACTGAAGTAATACTGCTAAAATCTATAAAAAGTTAAGCTTTCTATTCAACTATGATCACAGAAATGAACACATTTTAATATCTGAGTAATATAAAATCCAATGTTTATTAGAATTATTTGATAGAGGAATGGAAGACCATTTTGTGATTTCCAACTGCAATTTTGAGATTACCCTTTTATTAAGAGGCATATAAGACCTTTGTTTTCAAATCTAGAGAAACAGCTGACTCAGCTTCATAAATGCTGATAACATTGGAGAGCACTGTGTAGATTCTATTTAAACAAAAGAAACAAACATAAAAGACAACAATGAAAAAAAAGAAACAACAAAAAAAAAAGAATAAACCTAATGCAGAAAAGATGAGGAGCTTTTGGAGAATGTCCAAAGGTGGTTCATGAAGTTGATCAGAGGGCCAGTGATCCTCTCCTATGAAGACAGACTGAAAGAATGGGGCTTGTTCAGCCTGGAAAAGAGAAGGCTGTAGGGATACCTCATTGCAGCCTTCCAATATTTAAAGGGAATTTATAAACATGAAGGAAATCAACTCTTTACAAAGGTAGATTGTGATAGGATAAGGGGAATGGTTTTGAAATAAAGGAGAGGAGATTCAGATTAGATGTCTCGGGAAGTTTTTTTACAGAGAGAATGATGAGATGTTGGAACAGACAGCCCAGAAAGGTTGTGGATGCCCTGTCCCTGGAGGTGTTTAAGGCCAGGTTGGATGGGGTCCTGGGCAATCTGATATGGTATTTGATCTAGCAGTTGGCAACTCTGCCTGTGGCAGGGGAGTTGGAACTTGATCCTTAAAGTTTCTTACAATCCAAGCTATTCTATGATTCTATGACTCTGTGATTCTATGAAAGGAAATAGAGAGTGTATGTTTTACCCTAAGCATAACAGAACATGTCAGAAATTGTCAATAAATTTTTCCAGAAATATAATATGTTAAAAACAAAGGCTTGCTGCTGTTTCATACTATTGTTCACAGAACCATAGAATGACATAGGCTGGAAGGGACCTTAAAGATAATTAAGTTCCAATCCCTCTGCCATGATCAGGATTGCCAAACACTAAATCAGGCACTAGATCACTTTGCCCAGTGCCCATCTAACTTGGCCTCGACCTGACAGCCTCAACTTTCAAATATGATGGAGAGTAGCTTGGCAACCACATCGGCCTGGGATACATGTCATCTGGCCTTATAGAACTGTAGACTTTCATTCTCATGAGGTGGTCTTGTGCTTGTTCTTCTCTTACAGTAGGAGAAATTCTGCCTACCTTACTCTGTTTTCCTACATATCTGAAGTTTCGAAATCTTTTNAAGATAGTACAGATGCCTGCATGTAAACACACAGTCAGATACAACTACAGTTTGCTTGACAGGTAGCTTTGCAGTGTGGAATATGAATTTACCTATGTCAGTCTGCTGAAGCAAGTCAAACCTTGTAATGATCATACAATCTAAAAGTATAAGATAAAAGGTACACAAAATAAAGTTCTCTCTATTCTGTCTCGATAAGCTGAGGCACTGAATATAACTGTGAATGTGTTTTGTGTTTCTTCTTAGGTTCTATTTTCTGATTATTTTTCTCTTGCACGTTGAATTTTCTTTCACCTAAAGCAATTTAGAAAGTTGAGGACAGATCTTTATCTATGCTTATGGATGTGGATAAGGATGTTGTAAGGAAACAATTTTTATTATTTTTTAATCAAGCATGTGTGAAATAAAATTGTATTTACAAAACCAATACACGGGCAAAATTCCTAATAAAGGGTAAAGACAACTAAATAAATTTATTGCAGAGATTAAGAAAAGACCTGTTCTCTCTTTAATATAACTTAATTTGTACATTTTTTCTGTGAAAAAGTATAGGTAATCCTTCCTTAGGACACATGAATATACTATACCTTTTATGAAGCTTCTATCATAGATAGTTACCATAACACTTAATTTTTGCTAAAGATTTCTCTTCAGCTCAGAGGGAGAGAGAGAGAAAGAGAGAGGAAGAGAGAGAGAGAGAGATTTCCTTTTCCAGAGAAATTTCATTTAAATAGAGTAGAGTAAGTGTCTCAATGTCTAAACTGAACTTGGAAACCTAGAATCACAGAATCACAGAGTCGTGGAATATCCTGAGTTGGAAAAACCCATAAAGATCACCTAGTCCCACTCTTGGCTTCACACAGGACCTCCCAAAAATCAGGTCATGTAGCTCCTGGCATGCACCCAGCATTATCAGTTGATCTAAATACATTACCTGCAAATTTTCAAATGGAATGTATAGAGCTGCAACCAGATATTCAACTCAGAAGTCTGATCGTGTCTCTTTACCAGACTTTCATAAGTCTGCTCTTAACAGAGAAAAATATCCCATGCTTCACAACCACACCTTAGTCATGCAATCACTTTTTGGTAGCATGCACATTTGTGAACATTTGTATTTGTGTCAAGGATGAAATACAGGAAGAGTAAAATTTCATCAAAAATCTCTGATGAACACCTTGAGAGCTCACAAGGATTTGCAGCCCCTGCCTTTGAACCAGCCTGAGGCATTAGCTTCATAAAAACATGATCAAATATCCCAGCAGTTTTATGTTTTTGTTCCTCGTTTTTTTTTAATATTTAAAAAAAGAAAAAGAAAAAGAAAATGTTTTGTTAGTTATATTTTAATGATATTGTTTGTTTTATGAGGGCTGCTCCAAAGGTAATGCCTCCTATTTTGTTATGTTGGCCCACAAAGTCAGAGGTGGATATTGGTGGCATGAGAGTAGAGTTTGAACCTTCCCGCCAATATTCTGTTACATTTTGTTGCTGTACAACAGATGTCAGCAGAGGGGCAGCCTGACAAAATGGTGTCTGACATGGAAACACAGATGAAGAAAGGGTGTGTCACTGAATTTCTCTGTGTGTAAAAAAATGGCACCCATTGACATTCACTGATGCTTACTGAATGTTTATGGAGACCAAACAGAGGATGTGAGCACAGTGAGGTGATGGGTGCTGCGTTCCAGCAGTTGCGACTGTGGGTCACCTCTGCTGATGCAGATTTTTGTGAGTGTGGCATGCAGGCTCTTTTCATTGCTGGTGAAAATGAAGAGCTAACGGTGGTGACTAGGCTGAAAAACAGAGTTTTGTAGCTGAAAATTTGCTCTATCAAACAACGTTATTTTCTTTGTATGTGTTGTAATTTCCGTGGAAATAAACAGATGTCATTACTTTTGGACCAATTTAAGTATATGTGGCCCCAAACAATTCCTCTTTATGGAATGTGACCCAGCCAAGCCAAAAGGTTGGACACCCATGACCTAGAGTTACGTATGCACTTTGATTTATTAGAGATGCACAGAATGTTATAGATTTAACGTAACAAAAATGCTTCTGTATGAAATCTTAGTATTAGTAATTCTGAAAAATAATACCAAAAAGAGGGAGGAGTTCAGAGGCCTTATAAAACAAAGTAAACAAAAAAACAACTCATAATGAAAGTGCAGCACAGCAGAAACGATGGAATCTTAGAATCATTGAAACTTAGAATATCCTGAGTTCTAAGGGAATCATCAGAACCATAAAGTCAAATGTCTGGCTCGACACAGGACTACCCAATTTCAAAACATTTTTTAGAGTATTGTCCAAACACTTCTTGAACTCTAGTGGGCTTGGTGCCACGACCACTTCCATGGCAAACCTGTTCCACTGTCCAGCCATCCGCTCAGTGATGAACCTTTTTCTGATACCTAACCTGACTCTCCCCTGATGCACTCCATGATGTTCTCATGGGTCTTATCACTGCCACCACAGAAAAGAGATCAGCACTTCCTTCTCTACTCCCTCTCATGAGGAGGCCAAAGGCTGTTGTGATGTTTCCCCTCAGTCACTTCTTCTCAAGGCTTAAACCCAGGGGCTTCAACCACTCCTCATACATCTTCTTTAGGTACTTCACCATTTTTGTTGCTCTCCTTTGGATTCTCTTTAACAGTGTACTTCCTTTTTACATTGTGATGCACATACTACTTCGAGGTGAGGTCACATAAGCACAGAGCAGGACAGTTCCTTCCCTTGACTGGCTGGCAGTGCTGTGCCTGATGTACCCCAGGACATAGGACCCTTCTGGCTGCCACAGCACACTGTTGATTCATATGTAATTTGCCATCAGCCAGAAGCCATAGCTCCCTTTCTGCAAGGCTGCTTTTCAGCCAATAGTCCCCCAGTCTGTACATACATCCAGGGTAACCTATCACAAGTGTAGAATCTGACAAGTACTCTCATTAAACTTCATGTGCTTTGTGATTGCCCAGGTCTCTAGTCTGTAAGATCTCTCTGTAATACAACTCTTCCCTCAAGGGAATCAACAGTTCCTCCCAAATTAGTGTCATCTGCAAACTTATTTAATGTACCTTCAAGTCCTGTATCCAAATCATTTATGAAAATGCTAAAATGGAGTACTGTGGAACTCCATTAGGCCATGGCCTCATGTAAACATTTTTTGTAACTCATTGAGCCCAATTCATCAGTCAGCTGTTCACCCATCCCATTACGATTTGCCTACTGTCCTGTGGACATTTTGTCCAGTTGGGTTGCATGAGAAAAAACATTGAAATCTTTGCTGAAGTCCAAAAAAAATAAACCAATTGGCTTACCGTAGTCAACCAGGTGGGTAACATTGTAATTAAAGGGGATTATGTCTGCTAAACAGGTATTTAACCTCGTGAACCTACGTTAGCTGTGACCAATGATTGCTTTGTCTTTCAGGTATTTTTTCTTTGTCTTTGAACGAGGAACACAGAACTCCTTTAGAATAAATGTCTTAGCCGAGACCTCTTAATATTTCAGCAGCCTCCTCTGGGAATAACACAAACAACTTCTAATACCAGAGGCACTGCCTTCCAACATTTAATTTTACTGCCCTGGCCTTTGCTAACCACACTGCTTGCAATTTTCCCTTTTTCTGTCTTGCCTCTATTTACTGTTCAAGTATCTTTGGGTATAAAAATTAAATACTCTCCAGCCCAACAGGAGCTGGTAGTGCTGGGCTTTTAGGTCAGGCATATATTAATCATATTTTTTGAAAAAGACTTGAATCCCGTAGTAACTGAAGATCTCTTAATAACAGTCTGTGATCTTTATATTGCTTAATGCAATACATATTCTGGAGTGTATGTTAGTTGTTTTAGATTTCTTATCAAGAGCGGGGCTGACCAGGGCAGAGTCTGTCTCCTCTGACACTAATAGTTTTTCCCTGCCATCCAAACTATTATTTTGTGTTGTTCTGATGGTGTCATCCTTTCTGAATCCTCCTTCATTTTCACTGTATTTAATTTTAAACTTGTCTTTGCCTTTTAAAACTCCAGTATTGCTGACAGCCTTGGAACTTTATCATGAGATTTCTCTTTTTGTCTTCTATTAGCTCTCATAGATAGTAATCCTTCTCAGTCCATTCTCCCTCTTTTTAGTCTACACGCTTCTCAAGGATTCAGAAAAGGAAGGGGAACAACTTTCAAATTTGGGGATCATTCACCTATTTCATTGAGTCCTGTCATGAAAATATGCAAATCCTTTTACACACACCAACTATAATATGCTAATAAATTCGGCACATTAATCTACTTACTCTAAATGGTGAGAACACTTGTATGAAAAAAATATGTCATACTCTAAAAGAACATTCTGCATCTGAATTAAGCATTCTGGCTAGCAACGAGTCGTAGTTAAAGGAGTGACATGTTGCACCTGTACATGCCCCATGAAGCAGAGTTAACTCTTACCTTGTTTTTAACACAATCTTTACATAGTAATGTAGTATATTATAAGTATTAATGTACCCGATGGCTCTACGTAAATTGCACTGCCATTGCAAGTAACAACCATAGGCATTATGTTAACTGTGTCTTATGCTATTTGTGTATGAAGAGTCGCGCCCTTTTAGGTGGGTCAGCAACTTGTTCTGAGAACTCGTTAGGTGAATAGAAGCTTGATATGGTCTAGGTGTAACATAGTAGCAAAGACCTTGAAAACACAGGTGGATTTTCACTTTCTGTTCTAATACAACTGGAAGCATGCTGATACAAAAATAGAGACATCTTCAGAAAAGTACATGAGCACAATCTGATGATTTTCAGAGAATCAAGGACAAAATAAATAGTGTGTAACATTCCATCTCATTAAAAAATATTATTTTCTGTCTAGAAATTAGTTTTCAAGCCCAAATTCAGTTCTTGACTATTACAAGTTTTCTTTACAGAAGAGGGTGCCGAGTTTCACAAGTTCACTTCTCCTTCCTTTCCTATATAGCTGCTGAAATATTAAATTCATATTTTCAACAACTGTTGTCATTACAAATTTTGGAAGTAGGATCACAATCAAAAATTGTGAAACTGCAAACAGGAAAGTAATAAGGTTTGTCTCATACTCTGTGGAATAGCTGACCAACAGGAGTTGTTAAAATTTCAGCAATAAGGATTTCAAGAATTTTAAAAAGAGTGTAAGGGAAATTACAAAGTAAGCAGAATGGGGAATATTCTTCCCCTAACTGAAAGATGGAATAGGTACTCAAAATTATGTCTTAAATTAAAACTATTTCATTTCATTTATTTAGGTTATTTTAATTATTTTAGTTTTTATAAGGACTCTGCTTTTAGTTGTTGTCACAACTGTCAACAACTGACTCCAAATGACTGCAAATCTTTAACAACTTACTTAAATATTAGACCGTAGCATACTAATTTTTTATTTCTTTCTTTGCTTGTTCAATTCATACATAACATAATAGAGGTTTTATTTCCTTTATCTCTTTTTTTTCCCACTACTTTTCAAGGCTCCTGCTTCAAGAAAAAGCAACAAGCCTGTCATTTGCAACCATACATAAAAATGTGTTTGAACTTCGCTATTAATATAGTTCATTCACCATTATTAACAATTGTCATAATCATATTTTTAGGTTTTTTTTTTTACATTAGGCATTTTTCTTAGAAACATTTTTATTTACACAATAGTTGAAATATTTACTTCTTCACTATTTTAAATTAGTTTATAACTAGCA
>JACDJE010000912.1:513305-528256 GCA_016647715.1 Pavo muticus
GTTTCAGGAGATTAAAATATAACATTATTGTGGAAAATAAGCAAAAAAGGAAAAAGCATCAAAGAAGAAAAATACCAAAGTGGATAAGTACCACTTACCTTATATATATATTTTTATCTCATGTATTACTACATTTACTTGGAAGAAGCTTGTCTTCACATTGAAAGATTGATTACATGTGGATACCATTTTTGTTCTGATTTTATAATCTGAAATTTAAGGTATTGTGGATGTTTTCGTCTTGGTAGAAGGCACTGAAGTATTGGCCAGTATCTGTATACAGCAGAGAAAGGCAAAAATGATCAGCTTTAGCTACCAAATTTAACTAAACTGGCAAAAGCTCAGAAGAAAACCTCAGTATGTAAAATAACTAAGCATCCAAGGGCTTTTTATTATGAAGTGTGTCTGTCTTTTTAAATAAAACAACCAAGTAGAGAGTACCAACCAGAAGGTAAAATTCACCATAAATCAGTCAACGATCTAATATTCTCTTGTGTGTGCAGAAGTGGAACAATATGAAACTATATGCATCTAATATGGTTATTTCCGATCTGACATCATGAAATCACAGAATTATCTGAGTTGGAAGGGACCTTCAATGGTCTTATGGTCCAAATCCCCTGCAAGGAACACAGACATCTACAGCTAGACCAGGTTGCTCAGAGCCCCATCCACCCTGACCTTGAATGTCTTCAGGGACGAAGAATCTACCACCCCTCCGAGCAATTTGTTCCAGTGCTTCTGTATCCTTATTGTAAAAAACTTTTTCATTATATCCAAAGTAAGTCACTCCTCTTTTAGTTTAAAACATTTTCACCTTGGCCTATCATCACAGACTCTGCTAAAGAGTCCATCCCCTTCTTTGATATATCCCTTCCCCCCCTTTAGATACTGAAAGGTTGCTGTCAAGTATCCTTGGAGCCTTCTCTTCTCCAGGCTGAACAGTCCCAGCTCTCTCAGCCTGTCCTCATAAAAAAGGTGTTCCATCATAGAACCATAGAATCATAGAATGGCATGGGTTGAAAAGGACCTCAAAGATCATCTAGTTTCAAACCCCCCTGCTATGTGCAGGGTCGCCAACCACTAGACCAGGCTGCCCAGAGCCACATCCAGCCTGGCCTTGAATGCCTGCAGGGATGGAGCATCCACAGCCTCCTCGGGCAACCTGTTGCAGCACGTCACCACCCCCTGTGTGAAAAACTTCCTCCTAATATCTCCTCCCCTGTCTTACTTTAAAACCATTCCCCCTTGTCCTGTCACTATCCACCCTCATAACCAGTCATTCCCTAGCCTGATTATATGCTCCCTTCAAATACCGGAAGGCCACAATGAAGTCTCCCTGGAACCTTCTTCTGGGCTAAAAAAGCCCAGTTCCCTCAACCTTTCCTTATAGGAGAGGTGCTCCAGCCCTCTGATCATCTTAATGGCCCTCCTCTGGACCCTCTCCAAGAGCTCTGTGTCTTTCTTGTGCTGGGTGCCTTAGGCCTGGATACAGTACTCCAGATGAGCCTCACAAGAACTGAGTAGAGGGGGACAATCGCCTCCCTCTCCCTGCTGGCCACTTTTCTTTTAATGCAGGCCAGGATATAGTTGGCCTTCTGGGCTGCAAGCACACACTGCTGGCTCATGTCTAGATTCTTGTCTACCAGGACACCCAAGTCCTTCTCCGCAGGGCTGCTCTCAAAGGTTTCTTCCCTCAGTTTGTATAAATACCTGGGATTGCCCCAGCCCAAGTTCATCACCTTGCATTTGGCCTTGTTAAACCTGATTAAGTTCTCATGGGGTGTCCCTCTTCTGGATGCATTCCAACAGGTCAGTATCTCTCCTGTACGGAACACTCTACATCTGGACACAGTACACCAAGTGAGGTCTCACTAGCTCAGAGTAGATGTATAGGATCTCTTCCCTCAACCTGCTCACCACACTTCTTTTGTTGCAGCCCAGGATACAGTTGTCCTTCCAAGCTACAAGGTTGAACTCTTGACTCATGTCCAGTTTGCCAACCACCAGTATTCCCAAACACTTTCTGACAGTGCTGTGCTCAGTCATTTTGTGCCCCAGCACAACACAGGGGGATTGCCACAACTCATGTGCAAGACCTTGCACTTGGATTTGTTGAACCTCATAAAGTTCTCTTGAGCCCACTGTCCAAGTCTGACTAGGTCTCTCTGGATGTCATCCGGTCCCTCAGATGTGTTGACCACATCACACAGTGTGGTGTCATCCACAAACTTTCTGAGGGTGCACTCGATCCTACTGTTGATGTAACTGATAAAGATATTAAAGAGCATCAGACCCAGAACTGACTGCTGAGGGACATCACTCATCAGTGACATCGAGATATTGAACCACTGTCCACCACTTTCTGTGTTTAATCTCACAGTTCCCCATCTATTGAACAGTCCACTTGTCAAGTCCATATCTTTCCAACTTGGAGAGCAGGATACAGTGGGGAACCATATCAAAGGCCTTACTGAAGTCCATATAGATGACATTAGTGGCTCTTCTCTTGTTCATTGAAAAAGTTACTTTATGATAGAATGCCATTTTTTGGTCAGGTAGGACTTGTCCTTGGTGAAGCCATGCTGATAGTTCCCTATCACCTACCTCTTTTCTATGTGCTTTACCATAGTTTCCAAGAGGATCTGTTCCATGATCTTCACTGACAGAGAGATGAGGCTGACAGGTCAGTAATTTAAAAAGCAGTTGTTGCACCTTATGAGAATAAATCTTAGAGAACTATTGAATGCCAACACAGACATTTCAAGTGATGGTATTTCCACTGCCCTTCAGAAATTGCTCCAAAACTATTTACCCTACTGTGAATATAAGAGAGGGTAAAGAAAAAAAAATCTCTATTTTTCATGTTTCTAAATGTTATTATATCATGGTCTGCAAGCCTATTTTCATTCAGAATGTTTCTCTTATGAGTATTTGTAGACTGTGTTCAAATCACTTCTTTTTTCTTTTTTCTTTTTCATTTTTAATGGACTTAGTTTTTAAAATGCAAGACTGTAATGTTTGTTTTTCATTTTGCAACATTTTTACAGGTTCTTCTTCTCAGTCTCCAAAAATCTTATCACTTTCTAAAGGTGTATGTATCAAACCCAACAGCCCCAGCAATAACAATGTGAAAGATGGTAAGCTTGAACCATGATGATAAATATGATAAGCATGTGAAAAAGTGCACCTAGCAGAGACAGCCAAAAGAAGTTCTGGCAGTAATTCACACAGATGGATACAATTAAAGGTGTTAAGTAGAAGACATCAGCTGAATTCAAACCACTGTATCTGTCTCAGGTGTGGTGACATGCCACAGAGCTATTTCCCCTGAAGGCGGTGGAGAAAATGTCCCTAACAGGGCAGAGGCTTCAATGAGGTTCAGATAGTGGAGGACTAGATCAGGTACTAGATCAGATTTCCCAGTGCTCATCCAATTTGGTCTTGAATGCTTTCAGGGATGTTGCAACCACAGCTTCACTGGGCAACATGTTCTGATGCCTCATCACCCTCTAAGTGAAAAATTTCCCCTTTGTCTTGTTATTATCAGTCCATATGGAATGTTTGTCACTCTCCTATTTATAAGATCCCTCTAAGCACTGGAGGGCTGAAATGAGGTCTCTGGAACCTGTCCTAAGCTGAACAAACCCACCTCTTTTGGTCTTTCTTCGCAGGAGAAGTGATGCAGCCTGTTGATCATCTTCATGGCCTTTCTTTGGACACACTCTAACAACCCCACGTCTTTCTCGTGCTGAGGGCCTCAGGCCCGAATATGCTACTCCAGATAGAAACTTACAAGGGCAGAGTAGATGAAGACAATCACTTTGTCTTGCTCCAATTTATAGGAGGGAGATGAGGTTCTTTTAATGTATGTATACCCGACGTGAGATTAAGAAGCAACGGTTCAAATGTTGGTCCAACCAGGTTTATTACAAATCCTAATTAGGGAGATGGGGAAGTGGAGGACGAATACTATTACTAATTAAGGTGATGGGGAAGGGAAGACGGGCGATAGAAAAGATAGGAAAGAAGCAAGAATTGCGTAAAGTGGGGATAGTCACCATCAGGATCCAGCAGAGGTCCCGTTGTTCGATGGTCCGGGGCAGAGGCTCAGGGGAGGAGGGCAGCAGCAGCGTGGCCAGTTTCAGGCAGCAAGATGGTGCAGGTACCGGGTAGGTCCGGGGAAAGCCGCGGTGCAAGTCCGGGAGAAAGCAGCAGGTCTCTGGTAGCAGGCCCAGGAGAGTCCGTCAGCATGAAGGCATTCCGCAGGGAGGAATCTGATGGCAGACACCTTTCTTCTTCGGGAGAGAGCAGCAGCATGGCCGGCCTTAGGAAGCAAGCAGGTAGAGCGCAGAGCAAGCCCAGGAGGGAGAGAGGCAGGTCGTGAGGCTTCTCATGTCAGGAACTCTCCTTGTTCTTCTTCATGAGGTTTCTGTTGTCTGAAAACCTCCTTGGTCTTCATGAGGCATCTGTTGTCAGAAAACCTAAAAACCATGGTTGTTTGTCCCTTTTTTATCCTTCTTCTTCTGCCTACGTGACATTCCTGGGCGTTTGGGTAAGAGTCATGTGCAGCACCTCCTGAGAGGGCCATCTCCTTCGAGATAAGCCCACACAAAAGAGTGCTTCCCAGCCATTAATCTGCAGCTTATCGCTCTCTCGTTGCCCCTGGCCTTGTCCATCTGTGCTCCTCAGACAAAGGATTTCGCAACCCAGGCCCAGGATCTGTCCATCAGTGTTCTCCAGACAAAGGACTTCTCAACCTCTGGCCAGGGCTCTCCTGGACTTGTTCATCTTCGTCTTCCAGACCAAGAGTTTTTTCAGTCTTTGCCCAGGACTTGCCTGGACTTGTTTCTCAGCAAGCTTTGAGGCAATGGTATAAAAAATAATAATCTCTTACACACTTCCCTTGGCCTGCTGACTACCCTTCTTTTGATGCAGCCCAGGGTACAGTTGACATTATAGGCTGCAACTGCAAACTGCTGGCTTGCATCAAATTTTTCATCCACCAGAACCCTGAAGTACTTCTCTGCAGGATTGCTCTCAGAGAGTTGTTCTCTAATTTTGTACACATACTTGGGACTGTCCATAGCCAAGTACAACAGCTTGCTCTTGGGTCTTGTGGAATTACTTTAGGTTCTTTTGAGGCCATTTTTCAAGCTTGTCCAGATCCCTCTGGATGACACCTATTCCTTCTAATGTATCAACTGCCCACTCATCTTGGTGTCATCTGCAAACTAGCTGACAAGGTGCTTGACCCCACTGTCTAGATCATTGATAAAGATGTGAAGAACACCAGTCCTAAGATGGCTCCATCGTAGATACTACTCATCAATGTCCTCCACCTGAACATAATGCCATTGAACCACAGCCCTGTGGCTGCGATTATCCAATCAACTCATTATCAACAGAATAGTCTGCTCTTTGCTCTTTACTTACAACCCCAATTTAGAGATAAGAATGTAATATGGGAGCATGTCAAAAGCCTTGTGGAAGTCCAGGTAAACTACATCCATTGCCCTTCCTTTGTCCACCAGTGCCATCACTCTACTGTAGAAGGTCACCAGACTGATAAGGTATGATCTGCCTTTGGTGAAGCCATGCTGGCTGTCTCATATCACCTCTTCATCTCACATTTGCCCTAAAATATATTCCAGGATGATCTGCTCCATGATTTTCCCAGGCACGAAAGTGAGGCTCATTGGTCTGTAGTTCCCTGCATCTTTCTTTCTCCCCTTCTTAAAAATGGGAAGGATGTTTCCCTTTTTACATTCACCAGGGACGTATCCTGACAACCACGACTTTTCAAATATGGTGGAGAGCAGCTAGGCAACCACATCATCCAGATCCTTCAGGACCATGAGATATATGTCATCTGACACCATATACGCTAGATAGATAGCGTATATTAAATTTATGGAATGCAAAGCCACTGTATCTGTTGACCATCTATGACTTGAAGAAAAACAATAATACTCTTTCACCCCAAGAGCCACTTGAGACTTTTTTTGGCAGCTAGTTCACCTGGAATATCCTTCAGTTATGGTTTGGACGTGGAGGAAAGTAAGCAGTATTGGCTTAATACAGATTATCCAAGAAGTTACTTACTAAACAAGAATGTGTTTTCCTGTGGGTGATGGGAGATCTCTTGGTCTTTGCCTTTGGACCTGCTGAATTATTGGCAATGCTTGCCTTTCCAACAGTGCTTCCCCTTCATGCTGTTTTAACATCCTGGACACCATGTGAATTTCATAGAATCATAGAATCATGTGAGTTGGAGGAGACTTTTAAGGTTGTCTAGTCCAGATTCCCTGCAACGAGCAAGGCCATCCACAGCTAGATCAAGCTGCTCAAAGCCTGATCCAGCCTGGTCTTGAATGTCTCCAGGGACGCGGTATCCATCACATATTTGGGCAAACAGTTCCAGTGCCTCACCACTTTCACTGTAAAAGACTTTTTCCTTATATATAACCTAAATCCACTCTTCTTTTAGTTTGAAACCATTTCCCCTTATCCTGTCACCACGGACCCTGTTAAAGAATATATCTATCTCCTTCTTTCCTGTAGCTCCCCTTTAGATATGGAAATGACTCCCCTTTTGATAATGATTTCTTATCCAATACTTAATATATTAATAAGGCAAAGCCAAACAGCCAACTTGTTCTGCTGGGATTAAGTATGTCTGCAGTGTGCTGTATTGCTAATACAAGANTCCTACACACAGGAAGGCATGTGATCTAATATGAATTGAGAAAGTTCTGCACTAAGGATTCTCAGATACACTTTACCATTTCCTAGTGTTTGAGTATTTCTAGAAAATAAGAGGTTTTACCACACACTGATATACTACTGCTCTTGAAAAAGTGTCATGCAGATGTCCAATTGAATTGAAAATCACATTTTTCTAGCTTACATTTTAAAAACTTATTGTGAATAGATAGACCAGAAAAGCAAGAGATTCTCAATAGGTGTGAATGGATTTAATGTGATTTGATTTTAATTTTACTACTTTTTTTGTCACTGCCAAAACAACTACAAATGATATCTTAAGCAGTTATCTCAATGCCATTGAGAAGATTGGTTCATATTTTGTTCAGTTACATAACTGCAATCCTATAATAATTCTGTTCAAATTAACAGGATCCATTAAGATAATTATGACTTAAATGAGAGCAAAAATTTGGCTCATAGGCAATGCTGTCATACCAGTTAAATTAATCATAAAGAATTAACAGAACTCTGATCTTAATGTTTAGTTCATTTCCTTTTCTCCAGCAAACCAATTTTCCATAAATTACTTCAACAGGAGGAACATTAAGTATTTGTTGAGTTTCAGTAAAACCATCAGATTTCCTCTTCCCCTTCTTTATTGCTGATACACATTCAGTTGTAAAGACCAAATCTTTTTAACTCCTTATTAAGATAGGTAAAGAATGCCCTTAGAAAAGCACAGTTACATTAGTAATTATCTTTCACAGGGACAGCTTGCTGAAATTCCAACAATAAAGAATGACACTAAAAAGAACCCTGACATATAATTTCACAAATATAAAACTTTGTAAGGTGGATAACAGGAAGGTGTACAAGGGAATAAGTGTGATAGGTAGCAAAAGATCTCCTCATGTTATACAATTACATTCTATTTTTTTTTTCAGAGCAGAATTAGTCCCACATTTACTGAATTGAATGGATCAACCTCCTAATGTTGAGATAAACTTCACAACAGTATCATTCTTTTCTTAAAATCACTGCATTACATGCTTGAATAATCATTAATTTCAAAGTTCAGAATTTTACACAGGCTAAATACCATATCAAACCAAAATGACACAAAGTAACATTTGCTTTATTTCCCCTTTATAATAGATTGAATAAGTACAAATATGAAAGTTATGAAGGTTAGGGTACGGCCTCTGATGCAGTAACCACAAGACAGTAAATTTAAGAATCTTTCCTGGAAGAAGCAAAGCAATATGTAGGACTGCGACAGTGGATTTCAAGAGAGCCAACTTTGACTTCCTCAGGGGCAGGCATGGAGGTATCCCGTGTGTTAGGGCTCTGGAAGGTAAAGGAAAGCAAGAGAGATTTCTGTCTGCATCCACCCAGACAGAAGTTGTAAGAAAGGTTCAGATAGCAGGTTACACTGAGTGCCTTCAACCTTCTTCCGGTGACAAGATAAGTACAGCACAAGGTGTGAACAGGTGAACTATCTTTTCCAGAAAGTGGCTGATTTGCAGGAAGCAGTTCAAAAGGCTGTGTAGTGTTAGAGGCACTGAGACAGAGGTTGACAGGAGCTTAATAATCATATTCCAGTAGTGGACAACACTGAGAGGGAGACACCTTGGTCCCTAGTAGCTCACAAAAGCAGGGCTCCATTTCAGTCTCCACCCCCCAAGTTCACTATCAAGAACAGATATGAAGCTCTTGCTTCAATGGACACTCAAGGCACTCATTACAAATGTCTGCAAGGAAAAGTCATACAAATATGGTAAGAGAGTTCAAGAACCACAAGAAGGGCTTCTTTAAGTGTGTCAATAACAAAAGGAAAACTACAGAAAATGTGGGCCTGCTGTTGCTGAGTGAGCTGGGTGCCCTGGTAGCGGAGGACACTGGGAAGGTGGAGGTACTGAATGCCTTACGTGCTTCAGTTTTTCATGCTAAGACTGCCCCTTGGGAATTCCAGCTCCTGGAGGTAAGAGAGAGAGTCTGGGGAAAGGAAAGCTTCCCCTTGGTCAGGAGGATCTGGTCAGAGATTGTCTAAGTAAGCTCAACATACTCAAATCCACGGACCCCAATTGGATATGCTCACAAGTGCTGAGGGAGCCGGCAGAAGTGATTGCCAAATCTTTCTCTACCATTTTTTGAAAGGTCATGGAGAGCACAAGAGATTCACAAGGAGTGGAGGTAAGTCAATGCCAACTCAGTCTTCAAAAAGTGCAGGAAGGAGGACCCGGGAAATCATATCCTCCTACACCTGGGGATGAGTTATCACAAGAATCGGTACAGGCTGGCGGCTGACCTGCTGTAGAGAATCTCCACAGAGAAGGACCTAGGTATTCAGGTGGATGATATGTTAACTACCGGAGAGAGTCCAGTGGAGGCCTGCAAAAATCATTAAGGCCCTGGAGGATGAGGAAAAATTTCTTTACTTAGTGGTGACACAGCACTGGAAGAAGGTGCCCAGGTTTTGGAGTCTCCTTCCTAGAGACAGTAAAAACACATATGGGTGCTTTCCAGCATAACCTATTGTAGGGAAATCACTTTAGCAGAATAGTTGGACTCAATGATCTCCAGAAGTCCCTTTCAATCCTTTTTGTTTTCTTAAGATCAGAATTTTCAGATAATTCCTCATTTTTTTTTTTAATTATTTGAGAAAATATGTCATAATAACAGTTTAACAAACAGCCTTCATTCTTCTCTCTCACTTCTTACTCTCAACATTTTCTTCAGTTTTCAAAATGGAAAAATTTACCTTTTCTCCCCATTTCTTATCACTTCAAATGACATTAACACATTCTACATGCAATTAAGAAGGTAAAGGAAATGCTGCAATTTACATTTAAGTTAATTTATTTTTAATTTACTCAAGGGATATGAGATAGATTTATCTATCTAATTCTTATTTATTAATGTATACTTACATACATACTCTGTTTCCTTATCTGTTTTTAGGGAGGAATTAGGAAATTGAAGAATCATACTCAAGTGGTGCTTTCACACAAATCTAGAAAGACTATTTTTCATGAGAGTTCTTAACATAAGCATATTAATAACTTCATAAAATCTTGCAGAAAAGTTTGTCCTCAAATGATTTAATACAGTGTATTTTTCAAAACAATTTTTCAGATATAATTAAATGGAAAAAGACAGTGTAACAGCAAATTAATGATGCTTCATTCCCTCGCCTCCAGTCTGTGCAACAGTAACATCACACACGCTCACACAGTCTTTCATCAAAGCACTAGAAATAGAGAAATTACTTCCAGAATACAACAATGTGTAAAATTAAAATTAAAAAAAAAAAAAAAGAAAATCTGTTGATTTTGGTGGAAGGAAATGACTTGACTTTAACTCTGCCCTGTGTCAGTTTTGCTAAAATATTAGCTTCATCTCTACAAATAGCACTGATTTCCCATCTTATTCCAACTTGAAACAAAAGATAGAAGGAGGCTGAGCCTCCTCATGCATATTAATTTGAACCATGTAGAAAGAAGCAGCATACACAAATACACAGCTTGCTTCCCGTCTTAAACAAAAGCCAGCTGTGTGCATTTTCTCTTCTTAAAATAACTAGGAGGGAAGGATTTAAACCAAACTGAAAGAATTCCATAAGGGATGCATCCTGAGCTTATGAAGTATCAATTTCTGTCCTTCACACTTATCTCTGATTTTAGTCTTTCCAACATGCTTTTAAGAAAGAAAGAGAACACAAATACAGAACAGAGACTTAAGAATGCAGGGATATGTAAAAAGGATGGGAAAACTGCATGGATTTGCTGGGACAGTTCCAAGGCAGAACAAAATGATGTATTCTGAGTTACTTTGCTTATCTAAACCTGTTACTATGCAGTATTTCTATATAGAAAAATATAGAATATATTCTATATAATATATAGATATATATAATATATCTATTTTTCTATATAGAAAAATAGAAAATTAAAATGGATCACATGCTCACCAGAAAGATTAAAGGTTTGAAGTTGGGAAGGAATGCATAATACCTGGAAAACAAGATGCTAACTAAATTTTGTATATATCTATATCTATATAGCACATTTTTGAGAATATATAGGAAATGTTTATATATAGGTACTAGAAAAAAAAAAAAAGACTAAAATTCAGTAAGATAGTACAGATGCCTGCATGTAAACACACAGTCAGATACANACTTGACTGTAAAAAGAAACAAAATTTCAAATACATTTGGATTGATTTTAATTTATTTGCTAGTTTTTCCTATCAGGTGCTGAAGAGGACTCTGGGTTCTCACATTATTTTTTTTTGTCATATTCATCAGTCAGAGGATTCCAAATGTATTGAGATATATGCTATCTTAAAAATACATAGCCTGATGGGTAGGGATTGGTCCAATCATACGATATGTCTGGTTCTGTCCGATCTCTTGTGCACATTCTGTTTACATTGTTTTTTTCCCCTTGTGATGTTCTGATTAAGATGCACTTTCATTCATTCTGTCCATCAATTATTTATCTTCAATATGTTTCTTATGGCAAATATTTTAGTTTTGGTCAAGAGAGGTATATGCAATTCTCAAGACATTTCTCAATGGCTGGTAGATTCTTTTTCAGAATGCATTTGCTCATCCAAAGGCATTTTGAAAACTCTCTGTTCTGTATGTAACTCATGAGACACGAAAAAAAAATATATATTTTAAGCTGAAAAAGAGAACAAAACCCAAACTTATTTTAAGTTAGGTTTTACTGAACATATTTATACTTGTTTCTTCTTTATGTAATGCATATATAAATCTATCCTCTGGTTTGATTTAAATGTATTTTGAATGGCAGTGTCAAGGCATGAGTTTTTAATGCACTTTCAGTAGTTGGATCTCTCATTTCATACTCTATCAAAACTGAATTACACTCCGTTAATCTTGCTGCTAAACAAGGAGTTACCATTCTATTAAAATTCAATTAAGCTCACATCACATTTGATGGGTATAATTAGAACAGCCATGAAAGGTAAACGGTTCAAAATACAGTAGCTAGAAAAAAAGCCAGTGGAATGATAAAACAAGAAAACACCATAAGCATAGAACACATCTGTTTATGCAAAGGCTTGTTCTTTATTATAGTTTGATACTTTTTTTCATAACTGTAAAACAGAACAAAAAACATATGCTTTAAGTTATTTTGAGGTTATACTTATAACCCATGTCCATTTGAAAAGGGAAGGAAAGGGGGGGGAAGGGAAAGAAAGGGAAAAGGGAAAGGAAGAAATAAAAATATGAACACAAAAGATTGACAAATTTTATTTGTAGGGATCCTGCCAAAGATTCTTGTCTTTCTTTGATTAAAGTATATAAAAAATCTCTATAGAGAACTTAGAACAAAAAGTGCATCTATTCTTACTGTGCTGACACACAGACTTTTTACTCCAGGCAATGGTTTTATAGACATTGGGAAACGCAGAAAGATACTTTCAGAGGGTTCTATTTTTAATCACAAAGTGAACATAGTCAAAAGTTTTACTATTAAAATAATAATTAACTCAGCTGATGTTTGTTTAAAATTCCCATAAAGAAAAGAACTAAGAAGAAAGGGAAGGGAAGGGCAGGTTAGGGCAGGTTAGGGCAGGGCAGGGCAGGGCAGGAAAGGGAAGGGACCTCCAAGATCATGTATTCCAACTGTCCACCCATCACCAATATTTCCCACTAAACCATGACTCTTAGTACAGCATCTAAATGTTTCTTGAACACTTGATGGTGACTCAACCACCTTCCTGGACAGCCCATTCCAGTACCAGACCACAATTTCAGAGAAAAATTTTTCTTAGCATCAACCCAAATCTCCCCTGATGTAACTTGAGGCCATTCCCTCTCATCAATTGTCACAAGAGGGAAGAGGCTGACCTCCATCTCAGCACAACCTCCTTTCAAGTAGTTGTAGAGACTTAGTGTCACAGACATATAGACATTAAGATTTGCTNATGAGAAAAAGTATTAAGTTTGACTTCGTTGTTTAGACTTGAATGTTGGGCACAAAGCTGTAAATGTACTCCATCAGTAGCTAAAAGAGAAGTGCAAAGTACTAACATCACAAAATTCCAAAGGGAGAAAATCTTTGGCCTTTGATGGTATAAAAAATGGTCTTAGCTTTTATTTTAATACAGACCTAATTCATTTGTTTGTATTTTATTTATGAAATGACCTTTGTACTCTTCTCTTTATAGTGATTAATTTGCAAAATTAATTACTTCTGAATTGTAGTTTTAAAGCACTTCCATGTTTGCTCCCTCAATGTTCACAATCCTGTTTTTTTGTTGTTTGTTTGTTTGTTTTTTTACCGGTTAAATTCCAATATCCAGGGAGAAACATGGCTGATTTTCAAAAGAGTTGCCTAAATAAATATGTAAATAATAATACAGAAGACGAAACAGTCTAGACGCAATTATGCATGGACCTGCAATACTGAATTGGCATACTTTCAGGAATCAATAGGCAAAAAAGTTTCCATGGGTGAGCCAACAAAAGGAAAAAAAATATAATGGTGTGGGGGAAAAGCCAAGTAGATTAAAATAAAAAGGTGATGGCACTACTCCTGCTGCGAAACTGACAGTGCACCAATATAAGCATAGAGGCAGAAATTTGATCCTCACAAAAAGTGACAGCTGTTGTGGCTTTGGTGAAAACTAGTGTAATTTTATGCTCTATCTGGTATAAAACCGGACACCTGAACAACAAGCAGCCAGATGCAAATAACAAAGGGTAAATAATTTGTTGTTTTGGAGTCCTAATTCTTTTTCCCTTTCCTTTCTCCTTCCCTTCCCTTCCCTGAAAGGAGCATCTTCTGTTAGACACCATTTTGTCAGGCTGCCCCTCTGCTGACATCTGTTGTACAGCAACAAAATGTAACAGAATATTGGCGGGAAGGTTCAAACTCTACTCTCATGCCACCAATATCCACCTCTGACTTTGTGGGCCAACATAACAAAATAGGAGGCATTACCTTTGGAGCAGCCCTCATAAAACAAACAATATCATTAAAATATAACTAACAAAACATTTTCTTTTTCTTTTTCTTTTTTTAAATATTAAAAAAAAACGAGGAACAAAAACATAAAACTGCTGGGATATTTGATCATGTTTTTATGAAGCTAATGCCTCAGGCTGGTTCAAAGGCAGGGGCTGCAAATCCTTGTGAGCTCTCAAGGTGTTCATCAGAGATTTTTGATGAAATTTTACTCTTCCTGTATTTCATCCTTGACACAAATACAAATGTTCACAAATGTGCATGCTACCAAAAAGTGATTGCATGACTAAGGTGTGGTTGTGAAGCATGGGATATTTTTCTCTGTTAAGAGCAGACTTATGAAAGTCTGGTAAAGAGACACGATCAGACTTCTGAGTTGAATATCTGGTTGCAGCTCTATACATTCCATTTGAAAATTTGCAGGTAATGTATTTAGATCAACTGATAATGCTGGTGTTGCAAACATAAATTAATGGATTTTTTTGCAATTTGAGTATGCAGTGCACTGCTCTGCCCTATCCGTGCCCTGGTTTCAATCAATGCATTGTTAATTGTGCCTTGACTGATTATTGCTGAGTGATGGGTATGTGGCAGGAGCTACTCCTGCGGGGAAGAGCTACTGAGGGTAGTGGGCAGGCCACATTGCAAGCCATGCTGTCCTGCATGAAGTCCATAGGCCACAGGTTGGACATGCCTGACGTAAGTGATTTTAGTGGTAAAGTACAGGGTTTTTTTCAGAATACACAACCTTACAAGAAAGAACTTGTAGCTCATTGTGATAGAAAGTAGGGATAACTTTCAGACAACAGCTTATTTAAATGACAGTTTTCAGTACTCGATCCACATTTTCTCCCTCTTCAACAAATTCCATTTATCGCCACTAGTTATAAACTAAAGACAAGAACTGTGTAGATTGGAAAAGGTAGATAAGACACTCTAGGATAAGCCAAGAAAATGTGAAATTCCATTAAATGGCTTTATTTTGCTGGTTCACAGGAGATGGAAGAAGAGAGTGAGTGTGAAATACAGGATAGCCTGACACAGTTTATTTCAGAGATCATCATGTTAGCGACCTCAGTCTGTACAAAATGCAACACAGCCTCTAGCATATTTTTGTAAAATCAACAGCTATCATGTGAGGATTCATTAACAAACCATTTAAATGGTGTATACATCTATTCACCATGCCTCATTATACTAGTTGTTTTGGTAGCACTGCCTAATGGGGGGGGATGGGTG
>JACDJE010000912.1:529283-563411 GCA_016647715.1 Pavo muticus
CATTAGCAGAGAGTAATCTTGACCTGAATAAATAAGCATAAGATTCATTTTCAATGGAGAAGAAAATTCCAGTGATGGGTCTCAGATATATACCAACATACGTGCTAGTTCTCTTTACCATGTTTAAAGTGAATCTTTATTGATTAGAAACAGAACACATCAGAGATATCACAAAATCTGCTGACTTAAAACAGGCATTTTCATGCTGCTTTCCTGAGAACAGATATTTAAATACTTATTTTTCTTTTGATCTTCATGATTATCTTCTCAAATCACTAAGTTAATTTAATTGTTTAGAATTGGAAGGGGAAGAAACTATTCCATGAGTAACATCTCCAGTGCAATCTAGTGCATGCACATTAGAACTTGTTCTCGTAAAAGAAATCCAAATCTGTTGCTCTGAAATATTATTTTATGGTATTATCCAGAATCGTCACTTTGTGTGTGTGTGTGTGTGTGTGTGAACATATAAAGCATATTTTGCACATAGAAAAGGTGTAGAAAAGGAGAAAATTATTCAATTAAGATATTGTTATACTTTCATCTACATACCATAACACAGAAGTAGTAAAATTGCTATAAAGAATCTAAATTTAAAAAGCAGCACATCAAAGAGAAGTGAAAAAGCCATTGCAACAACAAAAACAAAGTCCATCCTAGCAAATATTCCTTTTTGTTACTAATAAGAGGCCACAGGCTCTATACTGGCAACACAGGATCTCAGGAATGGCTAGGCTGCCCTTGGCCCCTGTGTTGTTTTAGCTTGCCTCAACAAGTGTCTAGCGCTGAATAAGCGGGTCCTAGGTATAAGGACTTGACTTTTCCACTGTAGGGGAAAAAAGTACAAGGGTCAAAAAACAATCTATAATAGTGATCCATACTTATCCTTGTTATAATAGTATTCACAAATTTATGTCCATCTATGTCTAATTCATCAGCTCACGAGGTAGTTTTAAAATTATTTATAATCTCTTATGAGAGCACAACCACTTCATGGACTTTACATTATTTCTGTTTCCCTTTGCAGAAGTGCAGTAAACGGTGAGAATACCTAACCAAAAGGTAATAATGCGAAGTTAAATTGATTTTTTCTATTATTGAGCAGTAGAATAACAAAAAATAAAGACTATCAGTAACTTATCCATCATCCTCTAGGACTCTAGACTTCTGCAGTCACAGAAGTAGAAAAACAAATAGTAAACCTAATCAACTCTCAGTAGAGAGAGATGCTGTGCCTTGACTTGCAGAACTCATTTGTGGTGTGTTACATATTTGAATTACAAACGGGCCTGTAATTACAACTACAGAATATTCAGCACTCCTTGAATATGGCAATGATTTGCGTGTGGGTTGGGTAAAAGTCTAGTATTACACAAATAAAAAGCAGCCTTCAAGATGTTGTTTATTTTGTAGATCAGAGGGATAATTAAAACTGGAGACCAATAAATTCCATTCAGCATATGTAACAGAGACGTTTCTGGATTTTCCATTCATAGAAAAAGTTTTCTTCTGATATTCTTTCTTGGTAGCTGTGGATTGTTAACACTGCCAGCTGAGCTTTGATGTTTGCTGATAACTGGAATGTGTTGTTAATCTGACATGGGTTGTACCAGTGCTTGGAGCTAATGAATTCTCAAAACTGCACAGTATGACCACAATGGGTACAAAGTAAAAGCAATAATAAAAAATTGAATAGGCCTTAAGTGCTATGATTATTACTGTGGTCTAGTTTTTATCTGCCCTTTGGTAAGTCTGTTTCTTGAATATCCTTTGTTAGAAAGTATTGATAGCTATATTAGCCTCATATATTCTCTCCTGGCAGCAGCATACAAGAATACGGTGGAAGAGGGAGGAAATATTCTAGGTAACCACAGGCTTCAGGTGATTTTAGTTCCAGACAGACAGGAGAAAAAGGACAACACTTTTAATCTACAGAAATATCTCAGACAATAACCACTTAATTTAGTGATGTTACTACATTTATAAAATTACTCTTCAGGACCTCTGTCATAGAGAAGTGCTTATGTGCAGTATACAAAAAAGGAAGCACACAGGATCAGTCAATTGTCTTTACTGGTGTCAAATTGTTCATTGTGTGAGTAAGTATACAATGAAGCAGTAGAGCAAAAAGAAATTGTCAAGTTACTTCAGGGAAGAAAATATAACAGACTCCAGTCCAAGAAAGTTAGAGAATGGGAATAAACAAATCTCTTGATGGAGATGTTCGCTGAACAGTGTAAGAGTCAGGCAGGATGTCCCAAGAAGGACACCACAACATTTTGCAAGGACAAGGACAAACACTGCCATGGAAAGGTAAAACCCTGCAGAGAAGTAAACTTGAATTGTTGAGGCTGGGCTGCATCTGAAGAATTGCTCTGGATCTTGAAAGCACTGAGCAGAGAGCATTGGCCAGACATCCACTAGAACAGTAACAATGGCCAGCTGGAGGGATTTGATTAGGGGTACAGGGTATTCTATATAACATTCACTTAACAGTCAATAAAATGCATTTGGATACTGCAGAGTTTTGGATCCCGACATCTCAATATAGGAGTATATGTCAACATTATTTTCACATGTGGTAGGACTGCATTTTCTGGTTACTGAAGGACAGGTAGACACAGCTTTCAGGGAACTGAATTCACAGTGTTTTTACAGTTAAGTAACAGCATGTAGTCTATTCAAACTTTAGTCAATGAAACATTAAGCTTTAATGTTCCCCTAGGGTTCTTTTTCAAGCTCTGGTTTCAAGAGAACATGATACTCAACAATCAAGCAGTCTTGCCTTGACCGAGCAGTGTCCTTCTCTCAGCAGCAAACACACATAACCATAGTCAGCAAAGATGATATAGAAATCTGTAAATATGCTACATGTGGATAACCAAAGCTTAATTAGCTTAGCTTAATTTCCCAGTAAAACAACTTTTTTTTTTTTTTTTAATGCATGTAGATCTTTCATCTCCAAAGTAATCTATCAGAGATATAAAAAAAATTGATGCATGCACTTTAAGAAATTCAATATGGATAATATATCTCTTTTTATTCAAATATATACAAATTAAGGAGAAATAATAGCTGGAAAAGTACAGCAAAGGATTCAGTTCTGATTATTCCAGATTTGCTCGGCTTCAGTCACAGCAGAAATACGACAGCAAAAGGTTTTCTTACCGCAGACCAGAGACTTAAGTGCAATTGGTAAAAAAAATATCACAGGTTTGATTACTATTTACCTGGCCTACGAAGCCAAACAAGTAGAAAAGAAGAGAAAGAAGGGAAAGTATCTCCTTTTATTTACAAATAAAATTTTAGATATACAAGATAAAATATAAGTGACAATTCTAACAAAAATTATCTTACAACCCACTTGCTGCTCACTCCTATACTTCCTGGACCACTTGATGACTATGAGATTGCCACAAAGTCTGTGATGGTGAGAAGGAACAATCAGTTAATCTCAATTTATTGTATCACAGTATGATTTTTATACGATTTAATGTAACTAGTTATAGATCACATATTCTCTACTGTCCTGGCACTATAAGGTCTGAGAACAGGCCTGGGCTGCCTATGGTTCCTGTGTGTTTCTGCTTAGTGTCTGGTGGCCAAGTTATTGTTGCTGAACAGGTTGGAGCTGCAGTTCTGTGAGTGGTAAAATTGGACTGAAGTCCTAAAGCTCACAGAGCACTGGTGTGACTAAAAATGGCCCTTTTCTTCCCCGAATATTGGAAGAGGAATCTGTGCAGTTTCCAAGCTTCTGATGAGAAAAAAATGAGAAGGAAAAAGACCATGAAATAGAAATGCAAGTAAACAAATTTCAGGCTGAGTCTGAGAGCAACCCTGTGAGAATGCACATCATAGTTCTCCCAGTGAAGATACGAGGAGACTGGTAACTTACTGCTCCTCTGCCCCTAATCAGCTGGCTTACAATTCAGCTTAAGAACTTGGACAGTTGCTGGAATGATGCATACATAAACAAACTGTTTATGTAAATACATAACAAATATGAAATACATAAACAAACTGTTTATGTAAATATGCACTAGAGTTTCCTTGTTTTAGGGAGAAAGATTCTTCTACATCCATGTCTGTGTAAGTCATTCTCAGATCTGTATAGGAACAGAACAATCTTCCTGTTGTGTTTCTTATTCATTTACTTTGTTACAAATTACTTATCAAAATACATTCTTAATTTTGGTATAATAAATTACAGTTCTATAATATAAGGTAGCTCATAACATATATATATTTCTTTAAAAAAAAATATTATTACTATTACTACTTCAATGAGGGCTCATAAATAATCAGACTATAGAACTCAGACATAATTCCTTTTTGGAAATTGCAATCCTTGAGTTAAATTTAAAAATTGAAGAGGTTCCTTTTTAACATTTATTAAAGCCCAGGAGAGTAGTCTGTTATTACAGTTTTCAAAAACATATGAAACAAATTCTGTTTACTTAATCCAAGCATTTTAAATCTATCTTTTTAATTACTTCCATTTCTACTGGAAGTCAAAGATACAAAAGGACAAACTAAACAAGACTGTTTATTCTTTAAATATCTTCTGATTTTAATCATAATGAATGGAGTAGATTATTTACCAGTATGTGTGAATACTAAAAGATATAATTGATTCTTCTGCTTGTTGATATAATGAAAACTAGTTTGAAATAAACTCTTAAAATTCTGGTCATTAAGGATGGACTTTGAGAGAAGACACTAAAAATGGAGGCATTAAAAATCCTCACAGATGAAAAGGAAAACTAGAAACATTTTGCAAACTTATTCCCTAATCTTACTGTGGATTTCCTTAGCACTGCAAAACACACTGCTGTGCTTAAAATCCATGTCCCTTAATTCCCATTAGTTACTATTACAATTGTTTGCACTTCAATTATTTATGAAAACTTCCCCACAAAGCATTTGGCCTTGATGAGGAGAGTCATTTTACTTCCAGCTTGAACAGTAACCACTCACATCTGTGCAATTAAAGCAGAATGCTTCGGTTTAACATCTCTTACGCAAGAGAATACTGAATGTGCTTCTTTCATTAGGGATCAAAACTAAACTATAACAATAAACAGGAAAGCAATTTCAACAGTGCTGTTACAGTATCAACTGCATTGTTATTGCAGGCACATAGCATAGAGGGCCTATAGCAGTCCAGCTCTACAGTGCTGATTGAAAACCGAATGAATGAGAAACAGCACCTGAGCAATCATTAGTTTTGCACCTCTAAGACTACTAGGTAACATTCAACCTCATTTGGAAAGATATCCTACTGTGTTTTAGTTCTTTTTTTAAAGATTCAGTGTAACATCTGACAGAATTCACCAGTAATGTCTATATTGTTAAGTGAAGTAAAAAGCACAGAGTGCAACCATCTCCTCCAGACACTCCAGCCCAAAACCTCTCCTGCTTGGTCACAGGGACTCAGTTTGGTGCCCAGGAACCCACTATCTCTGTCCAGGTTGCTAAATATGGCTTCTACTTTCCCCTTTGCATGTACAGTCAGTGGCAAAGGTGAGCACATATCCCAGAGACACACAGAGCTAGGACACAGACACAACTGGTGACATAGGCTACTCTAATCAAGTGCTGCCTTCTGTAGTACTCATGTAAAATACAGACACTGATACAGACGGCTGAGGCCCTTTCCTCTTCTCCAGTTATTACAGATAGAATTTCTCTAGTAAAGGCGCACACACACTCTCCAGGTTCACAAACTCATATACAGTCACAGATTCTTCAAGTGCCTGATACAACAGCTCTGTCCATCCAGCACCACTGCCCAGATCCTAGGTTCTCATACACAGTAAAGGGGTAACCTACTCACTGATACTCAAGCTTGAAGTTTGTCGCAAATCTGCATGCACTCATACACTCATTCCTCATGAAACACACCTACAAGTCCCCCCGGAGCCTTCATCTGACCACATCTCAGCTTAGACCTGAGACCCTTGCTACATATCAGATAGTCCATTTTGAAGTTTGCTATTGAGTACAAACAGGCATCTCATGCACATGAGTTTGGGAAACTACAGATATTCACTCCCCTTATCAGCCAATACCTGGAACATGGGCTGTGACCCATGGCTCCACTCCAGTCACTAGTATGGAGCCCTCAACTGACTTGCTCATACTGGTCCGTTCCCTTCCCAGAAGCTGGTTTGGAAACACACATTGTTCTCATCCCAGTAGCTGGGAGTAAAAGACCCCTACTTTCTCTGATTGTTAATGCTAGGATCCCACTTGCTCCAGCAGCTGGTGTCACAGGCAATGAGGTTATCAACCCCCGTAATACTGTAGTAGTTGGCACCAAATTCACTCACACCAGTTTCCCAGTAACTCACACTCCAAGCTCAAAATCTGTAGGACTTCTTCAGACCCAGAGAGCTATGCCTCCCTCAAATCCTGATTCTAGGACCTCATTCACTCTAGTATCTGGCACCACAGACAATGGGCCTACACTCCTATCCTGAATACAGTCTTTAAGTTCAGTCACGCCATTAGCATATATTTAATCTTTTCAAATCACACACACACGGAGAAGGACTTGGGGATCCTGGTAGACAAGAAGCTGGACATGAGCCAGCAGTGTGTGCTTGCAACCCAGAAGGCCAACTGTATCCTGGGCTGCATTAAAAAAGAGGTGACCAGCAGGGAGAGGGAGGTGATTGTCCCCCGCTACTTGGCACTTGTGAGGCCGCATCTGGAGTGCTGCGTCCAGGCCTGGGGCCCCCAGTACAGGAAGGATGCAGAGCTCTTGGAATGGGTCCAGTGGAGGGCCACTAAAATGATCAGAGGTCTGGAACACCTCTCCTATGAAGAAAGGTTGTTTAGCTTGGAGAAGAGAAGGCTCCAGGGTGACCTCATTGTGGCCTTCCGGTATTTGAAGGGAGCATATAATCAGGCTGGGGAACAGCTGTTTATGATAATGATGGGACAAGGGGGAATGGTTTTAAAGTGAGATAGGGGAGGTTTAGGTTAGATATTAGGAGGAAGTTTTCCACACAGAGGGTGGTGACACAATGCAACATTTTGCCCAAGGAGGTTGTGGATGCCCCATCCCTCGAGGCATTCAAGTCCAGGCTGGATGTGGCTCTGGGCAGCCTGGTTGGCAACCCTGCACATAGCAGGGGGGTTGAAACTAGATGATCGTCGTGATCCTTTTCAACCCAGGCCCTTCTATGATTCTGCGATTCTATGGCAAAGACAAGTTCACAATTACATACATCCTTCTCATCGTAGCTGGTTTGGGAGCACATATTGCCTAGTAGTGGAAGACTCCACTTGCTTCACTAGCTGACACTGAAAGCTCTCTCATCAGTCTATCAGTTGGCAATAGAGCTTCCAGACCTACACCTCCAGTTTTAGCCTACTACGTGGCACCAGTTTCACTTATGCATACACAGGTCTTATCCAGTGACTGGTCCTGAGATGCCCACATTCCTGCCAGTGGCTAGTAACATAGATGTGATGTGCACAATCCTGCAGCCTGACTCCAATAGCTGACAGCAACATTCACTCATATATGCACAGGTCTTTCTAGAATCTCACTCCTAGTCCTACATACATGTAGGAGAGAGACTGAAAATATGCAGAGAGAGTGAGAGAGTTAGGAAAAGATCTAATGAGAAAAATAAGAAAATGGTAAGATAAATTATCTTAGGTCAACTGATTAGGTTCAGGGTTTGGCCAGACAAACGTACTGATTGGCCTCATTTCACATGTCAGTGGTCTTTTTATGCCATTTTCTACACATCCTCCTCTTTGTTCCTCCTGATACCCCAACTCCCTGCACACATCCCTAGGTTTCCAGGTCTCTATAATTTCTGCACCCTCCCATTGTTCTGATTGTGGAAATAATATTAATGAGATATTGAACCAGATTGTTTCTCATCTGTCCTGGCCTTTGACTTTTGTGAATATACCACATATATATGCCTCTTAGACACTTAAGTATTTGTAGAAACTCAGGCTTGTGAGCCTTTACTACAGCTAGGCTTGCTTTTAGCAGCCACATGAAACCTGATCTGAGAGAGCAGAAGGTATAGAATGTTAACAAAATTTCTAAATAAACTTTAAGAAAAGGTGGAGTTATCTTCAGTAACTAGTTGTATCAGTCTCAAAAATTTAAGTAAAAATACTTTCCCTTAAACCATACCTGACTGCTTATGCACAGTGAATTTCAATAAAACTTGCTAAAGAATGTTGAGCCTATACATAGTATACAGTATTAGAGTACTCCTGGTTGTTTCTTAACCAAATATTTTTATTCTAGAAGTGTCCTACCTTTTGTACAGTAACAACAAAAACGTTGATGAAAATTAAGAAGAATTCCTGTACAAGAATCAGGAATATTACCTATAAATCTGAGACTCTTTATTTCCTTTCTTGGAACAATATGAAACAGCTTCAGCAGATTGTAAAGTAGCGACTTGCCAAAATAAGAGAAAATGTCTGATGTCTGAAAGGTGGAAAACCTCCTATTAACCAGTGATGTAAGAATATTCACTGTGGACAAAGAAATTTTTATAAACCAGACTTCAAACACCTCTCTTTAATTGTTACAGGAAGCATAATTCATTTTCATACTGAATATCCCATTTTAATTAACTTTTCTTTACTACTCAGAAACACCTTAGAAGATTTAACTTAACAAAAGATATCTGTTTAATCACTCCATTCTGCTAGGTCTTGAAACTCTAGATCAGCTCAAAAATCTGTATTACTGGTGGAGATTTGCACCAGGCAAGGCTACGAGAACAAGAACATTGGGACGTTCTGTAATGTACATGCAAAATATTCATTATATTTTTGACAGGTTTTGGTTGTTTTATTAATATATAACAGTCTTGATATATCAGTGCATCTGTTACTTATTGGTAGGATCCCTCTATAAAATAAACAAAATCATGAAGAGTCTAACCGTTTTTCTTTTCTTTTTTTTTTTTTAATTCAAAACTCAACACTTCTGCAGAAACCTTGTCTAACTTCCTCTTAAATCATATTACATACTGTAGAGTCCTATATTTTGCTTTGCCTGCACAGTCAATTCTGTGCTGTTACACAAATAGTAAGCTTCAAATGTTTCAAAAACTTCACAGCAACACTTGCAGCTTACACATGAAAGATATGAAAATCTCAGGAGTATTTTTAATAATGCTTTGATTATTCTATTTTATCTTATACTTTAGTTTTCAAGGTTGTGCAGAAACAGCAAATGACCCAAGAATGTAGGTCAATCAAGTTTATATTTTGCAGATCTCTATAATTTAGCATGTGACAAAAAAAAAAATACAAAATGAAATATAGATAAGAATTAATTAACTTGAAGCAAATATATTGAAATATCAGTGTAATTGAATTTATGGATTCAGTATACACTTCCAGCACATTATGTAGCTTAAAATATTCTTAACGTATTTCTGAGCCTATATGTTATGAAGTTAGCTGAGGAATTCAGGAGAATTTGGACAGTTTAATTACTTCTAAGCCTCTGTTCAAGACTGATTCATACTTTTTCATTTGTTTGTTTTTCCAAACACAGCAAAAACTTTGAAATTGCATTAAAAACAAAACAAAACAAAGCAACTGTTAAATTCACCTCTCACTTCAAAATTTTCACAGCTACAGTCATTATAGTAAAACAATAAATTTATACTTTTCCCTAATTCACAACAGTCTTTCTCGGGAATATGAAAGAAAATAAATGAACTGCTTTTAGAATTTGTCATCATAAGAGAAAACTGTATCTCATCCTAAAGGCAATCAGATCCTGCAATCAGTATTCCTCTACAATTCCAGATTTCACAAAATCACAGAATTGTGGAATGCCTTGGTTTGGAAGGGACTTTAAAGGTCATCTAGTTCAATCTGCTTGCCGTGGATAGATTCTACACTAAAAGAGTGATGAGGCACTGGAAGAGGTTGCCCAAAGAAGTTATGGATGCCCCTTCCAGAGGTTTTCAAAGCCAGGTTGGATGGGGCCCTGGGCAGCCAGTTCTGGTGGGTGGCAACTTTGCCCATGGCAGAAGATTGGACCTGGATGATCTTTAAGGTTCCATCCAACCTAGACCTTTCTATGATACTAGAATTCTATGATCTCCCATACTAGTGCCCTAAACATCTAAAAATTTACCTTTCCAAGGTCTATGATCCTCATTTTACATTTTACCTTTCCTGTCTCCTTCAAGATTGAGAATTTTATGATCTCTGTAGTCCATATTTCTTCCAACCTTGACCTCACCAATAAGGTCTTCAGTTGATAAGCAACAGGTCCAGCAACACTTCTCTAATTGGGCTATCACCTGTACTAGGAAGTTATCATCTATGCACAACAGTAGTATTCTAGTCTGTTTTCAGTTTGCCATTATGCTTTTCCAGTAGATATGAGAGTTAATGAAGTCACCCATCGGGATCAGGATTTGTGATCACGATGCTTCCTGTGTTTGTAGAAAGAGCACTTCATCAACATTCTCTTTCTTATGGGGTAGACTGTAATAGACTCTACCCACAAAATTCTCTTTGTTTGCTTGATCTTTAATTTTCATCCATAATCTCTCAACCTGTTCATTTATATTCTTCAAAGACAGATCTACACAATCAATCTCTTTTTTTGTTGTTGTTGTTTTTCATGGAAGGGAACTCCTCTGCCTTTTCTTATTTACCTGTCTCTCCTGAATATCTTATATCCAAAGACTGCAGCACTCCAATCATGTGATTCATACCATCAAGTTCCTGTAATGGCAATCAAATCAAAGTTCTCTGGATGTACAGAGATTACCAGTTCCTTTTTGTTACCCTCGTTGCAAATGTTTGTGTAGAGGAGTTTTACAGAATCATAGAACTGTAGAATAATCTAGCTTGGTAAGAACACCAATTCCCACCATCTACCCAATACTAAAAAGTTCACCACCTAACCATGTCCTTAAGCATTATTTCACCAGTGATGACATCATCATCACATCCCCGGCCTGCCCGTTCCAATGCCCAGTAAACATTTCCATGAAGAAATTATTAAAAATGTTCAATCTAAGCTTCCTCTGGCAAAAAATTAAGGACATTTTCTAACATTCTACCATTTGTTACCTGAAAAAAGGCATCACCACCCTCCTTACTGCAGCCTCCTTTTAGGCAATTGTATAGACTGAAGAAGTCTCTCCTCAGCCTCCTCCAAATTAAAATTTTGGTTTCCTCAGCCACTCCTCTTAAATCTTGTTTTCTAGTCCCAACCAGCTGTGCTGCTCTTCCCTGAATACATTTCAGAAACTCAGTATTTTTCTTTCAGAGGAAAAGCACTCCAGCAATTCAACATCATGGTCACATTAGCAACAGACACAGTACCCCATATGTGGCCTCAATAGGGCAGAATAGAGGGCAAGGATAACCTTCCTTGATCTGCTGTCCATTAACTTTTTAATGCACCCCAAGATACCACTGGTCGTCTTAGTCACAACGGCATACTGCTGGCCCATGGTCAGTTTGCTGTCACTCAGGTCCTTCTCCCCATAAATCCTTTCTAGCAGGTCAGTTTGCATCAGATTTGACCAAACATTCTCAGTTACTTTCATATGTGATTGAAAAATTTTCAAGGTTTTTAAGATTTCAAACGCTATACAGAACTTAACAGTTGCAGTTCCTCTGATATATCAAAATAAAACAAAATAATTGCATGAAACAACACTGGAAAAAGGAGAAAGTATGAATAACTATCTTATATTCATTCAGATTTCAAAATCACTGTTTTTAATATACCAAAATGTTATGGGTAATTGAGAACCCAGGTAAATATGATTTATACTAGAAAAGAAAAATAATTATTCTTACAATTATCTCTTAATCCTTATAATGAATTCAAAGAAAAAAAAAATAAGGAAAAGTATAGACTCAAGAAATTAATATTTATGTCCAAACAGTTTACTGCATTTATTGCATTGCCGAAAGAGGCCACTGTTATTTGAATGTAATGTAGCAACTGAGGTCAAATCCAGAAAGAATCTATGTAATAACTCAGTGATTAGAGAATACAAACATGAGGACTAGATTCATCATCTGGAAATATTTTGAAGATTTTTTTTTATACAGCTGAATTTTTAGGCACATATCTTTTGATGGGCTGTTTTAAATTGTACTTGCTGGAGCAGATATCCATGCTGCATCTGATATTGAGGATCCTATGGTAAAGCAGCTGTATGTGACCTGAAGCAGGCTGCAGGCCATGGAGAACCCCTGTAGGAACAGACTACAGACCATATCTGCAGTCTGTGAAGAGGAGCCCATAGTGGAGCAGGAGGCCAGGTGGGAGTTGCTGCCTGGGTCAGGAGATTTTGCACTGATCGGTTATCTCATATTTCCTGTCACTGACATGACTCTAGAAATGCTGAAATATAATGGACAGTTAAAAAACATTGTATGCTGGGCATGAAAGCACTGCCAAAAGTCCTAGTTCTGCCTGAACAATGTCCCTACATATTGTGGGAGAACATAAAGTCCCTGTAGGAAGTGATTGGGAGAAGTAATGTGGACTGCTTCTCACTTAGGAAAAGTCATACCTGCCAAGAGTTTGTCTTTGCTGAACTATGTGACTGCACTTGCTGGGTGATGATGAAGGATGGAGAGATCTGGCATGTGTAACAAGAAGATTTAACCTTGGATAAAATCAATTCATAATTATAAAATCATAGAATCAAATAATCATAGAGTGGCTTGGATTGGAAGCAACCTTAAAGTTCATATAGTCTCACTGCTTAAAACTAAATAAAGTAATCCAGAGACCCATCCACCCCAGTTTTGAACACCTCCAAGGTTTGTATTTCCACAACTTCTCTGGGCAACCTGTTCACTAAGTGCCTCACCAACCTCTGAGCAAAAAATTTCCTCCTAAAATCTATTCTAAATTTCTCCCCTTTTAGTTTAAATCTGTTTCCCCCCGTCCATCTGACTCTTCCAAGCCATTCTATGATTCCAACTATTAAGGAAAAGGGTACTTCATGAAGTTGGCTATTGCATAAACAGAGTAGAAAGGCAATAAAAACCAGAAGACTTGTCAGAGAATTTTTTTTTTTTTAAGTTGAAAGGAACCTTTAAGGATCATCTAGTCCAACTCTTCTGTAATGAACATGGACATCTACAACTAGATCAGGTTGCTCAGAGCCCCATCCAGACTGACCTTGAGGGATAGGGCATCTATCACTTTTATGGGCAACCTGTTCCAGTGCTTCACTACCCTTATTTAATTTTTTTTTTTTTTTTTTTTTTTACCTTATATCGAAAGTAAATCACCCTTCTATTAGTTTGAAAACATTTTCCCTTGTTCTATCACAACAATCCCTTCTAGTCTGTCTTCTCTCTTATAGCCCTTCCTTGCCCACCCCTTCCCTCCACCCCACTTGTTTTAGATACTGGAAGACTGCTGTCAGGTCAACCTGAAGCCTTCTCCAGGCTGAATAGTCCCAGCTCTCTCAGCCTCTCCTCATAGGAGAGTTGTTCCATTCCTTGGATCATTTTTGTGTCCCTCCTCTTGATGCACTCCAACAGAGCTATGTCTCTCCTTTACTGAGGACTCACCATCTGGACGCAGTCCATGTCTCTTTAGGCTTAATCACCATGCTATCAAAATAAGTATATCTTTCTCAGCCTTCACTTCTTTCTCATCTCCTTTATGCTCATGTCTCTCTCTGCACTCTTTTAGCACTTTCCAACTACTGTACTCTCCCTTAAAGATTTAGCAGAGTTCTATGAGATATGTCCAGACCATCCTACCAGAGACTCACCCTGATGCCCACACCCCCTCTCCTCTTTGCTCTTCGAAGAAGTGAAGCACATTTCCAGCAAAGTCAGCCAGCAATAAACAGTTTGACTCTTTTATCAGATGTTTATTATGAAAATGATACAGGTTGTGACAAGTGATAGGAACGGGTCTTTCTGGGTTAGAGACAAATTTAATGATTGATCATGTGTGCCATTGTGTGAATGGTGCACAAAATTTCTTGTGAAAACTGTATGTGCAAAAGTTGGGTTTAAAAAAAGTTCAGAAAAATATTTTAATATTAATGCATCTCAGTAGTAGATTCTATAGATTAACATTATATATACATCTTTCTTGGCTATGGAAAAGCATTTAGAAAAACTTGTGTGAAGTATGTTAAAACAAACAAATGAACAAACAAAAACAGTCACCCTGTAGTGTTCATAGAATGTCGTATGGCTAAAACTTTAAATAAAATTTAAACACGGGGTACTCCATTTTTGTCCATTTAAGATAAGTAATGAAAATTAAACATATCTGGGAAGAAATTAAGTATTTCATTTCATTTTTCAGTTCTGATCCCACTTCTCATTCCATTTGGTGTTAATTAAATTTTGGAAAAAAAAACCAAACACATAAAATACTGCAATTTCATTGCAACTTCTCATGATCAGAATTGGCCTCGAATTTTCTGAAAATTCATACAGATTTCTTACTCCTTCTGATACTTTGTGTGAATAAATGAAGAAAGATTGATTGCATAAAATGGTCAACATAACTGTTTGTGAAAATGAATGCATGTAAATTTGGCTTAATAATTTTATACCATTCTTTTGTCTTACTGCACACAACCTTTACTTCCCATTTAATTCATAGCCACCTTAGTAGAACTCCTCACTGCTACTGAAATTTCATCATAATATGTAGGTCAGTCTGAAAAGCATCTTATTTATTTCCATGGAAACTGCAGATAAAAATAACACAGTAACACTATTTGATAGGGCAAATTCTCAGCCACAAAATACTATTTTTCAACATCATCACAACCATTAGCTATGCATTCCACCAGTGATGATCATGACCTCTCATGCTGCATTCATAAAAATCTACACTTAGCAGAGGTGGCACACTGTCACTGTCATCACTGCTGTAATGCACCACTCACCACCTCACTGCGCTTCTATCCACTGTTTGGTATCCATAAATGTTCAGCAAGCATCAGTGAATGTCAGTTGGTGCCATTTTTTCCTCATGGAGTAATTCAATGACACACCTTTGCTTGATCCACACTTCCGTATCAGACATAACTTTATCAGACTGCCCCTCTGCTGCCATCTGTCACATGACAACAAAATGTAATGGAATATTTGCGGGAAGGTTCAACCTCTGCTGCCATGCCACAACATTTGCTTCTGTTGACACTGTGGGCCAACATAACAAAATAGGAGGTAGTACTTTCAGAGCAGTCCTCATGTAATGGATACTAACAATATGGTTCAATGAAAACAAGTTAATTATTTATAATTAGTATGCTTACTTCTTCATGCCAAGGAGAAGATTATCAGACAATACTGATCAAGCAACAAAGCAATTTCACCTGGTAGCTAAATAGACCAGATAACAATTATGATTAGAATAAATGTCATGCCAGGTTTACAAAGTTTATTAATTCTATGTGGATAAGTTTTTAAATCCTATAGGCACTAAGGAGAATAGTTCATTGTGATTCTGTTTTTGAAGTAATGATTGCAGTCCACAATGACAGCATGACGAAGAGGCACATTATATCTTTAATAAAAGGCCTAAGTTCTTAAGTGACAGAAACATTTCAAAGAAATGTTAGTATCATTTCTTTTAACATATTTTGATGAATTACATCTATTTCTGAAGACAGCTCACGATGCAAAGGTTTATTTAAAGTTCCTCTTATCATTCTATAGCATACCTGGAATACTGGGTCCCAGACGTGAAGTCTTCAGTGCAGGAGGAAGAGACATGGATCTGCTGGAGTGCATTCAGAGCAGAGCCACAAAAATGATCCAAGAGATGGAAAACCTTCTGTATGAGGACAGGCTGAGAGATCTGAGGCTGTTCAGGCTAGTAAAGAGAAGGCTGCAGGGAGATCTGATAATGGGAGTCTTTAAGAATGAAATGCTCCAGACTTTTGAAGGATCTGTGGTGGTAGTACAAGGGGAAATGGCTTCTAACAAAAACAGGGAAGATTTGGATTGGATAGAAGAAAAAAGTAGATCTGTAGATGTCCCTGTTCATTGCAGGGGACCACCAGTCTTCCTCTGTTTGTAAACAGGAGGTCTAGCAAGGTGCTACCCCTGGTAGACTGTTTTACCAGTAGTATCAGGAAGTTATCTTCCACACACTCCTGGAACCTCCTAGTCCGCTTTCTCTCTGCAGTGTTGTATTTCCAGAAAATGTCAGGTAAGTTAAAGTACTCCATGAGAACCAAGACTGCTAATGGTGTGACTTTTGCCAGCTGCTCATAGAATATTTCATCTGTTTCTTCATCCTGGTTGTGCAGTTTATAACAGACTCCCATCAGGATGTCTGCCTTGTTGATCTTCCCCTGATCCTTAAAAATAAGGTCTTAGCACTGAGTTCTATAATATCAAAACACTCCTTAACACAGAGAGCCACCCAACCTCTTGTGAATTTTTCCATTCTTCCCTGTCTTTTAAATCTCTCCTCCTGATGATGAGAGGGTAGGGGATCCACTTCTACTTAAGGCATGTTTCTCCTGTGCCTTTCTTGCAGGGTTTGCAGGGAGTGGCTCCACCTATTTATCTCACTTTCACACTGGCTGGTACTCCTTAATCTTTCTACTTCCTCCTTTATCTGTGCCGCCAGGAGCGATCATTCACCTGTTCACACCACACTTGAGTATTATCCCTGTTACCCTCTGATACTAGAGACAAGCTTAGGTACTCCCAGCAGCCAGAGATCCAGGCAGCTGAGTATTTGCATGAGCTCTCTGTCTGTGTTGCCACGTTCTTTTTAGAAACACTTTCTGGTCAAGTGGAGACCATGGCTAGGTCTAGTTCCTCTGAAAAGTCCATGTCCACTAGTGGCTTCTTGAGTGGGGAGGGGGACTGCACCCTCCCTGTACACTCTCCCTAAACACCCTCCCTGTGCAAACTGCCAAGCCACACACTACTGATGCACCATGCCTTGTTTACCCATTCTATTCAATGCATTCCTAGTTGCTCACACTCCCTAGGAGCTGCTTATAAATGCCAAGGGTCTTACACTGTCCCTCCTGGCTTCACCCACACCGTGCTGGAACTGCCTCTTGTCAGGGGATCTGTGTTCCCCAGTTGAGGAGGGGCTGGGGCTCCTTCTCTCTGCACTAGTTTTTTGTTTGTTTGGTTGGTTTGTTTTTGTGGGTTTTGCCCCTGTTGTGACTCTGGAAAAGGTCTCTCACCACGAACCTCTGCTCTAAAGTCAATCTGCTCAAGTTCATCTGATCCAGCTCCCTGCTTGAGTAGGGTCACTGCCCAGGACCACGTCCAAATGGCTTTTGAGTATCTTAAAGGAAGGAGACTCCACAACTTCTCAGAGGAACTTGTTCCAGTGCTTCACCATCTACACAGTAAAGAAATGCTTCTTGATGTTTAAATGGAACTCTTATGTTCCAGGTCATGTTCTTCACATCTTGGCCTGGCACTGGAAACCACCAAAAATATCATGACTGAAACCTCATTTCATCTTCCTTACAGGTGTTTATACACCTTGATAGGACCCCTGCTCAGCCTCCTCTTTTCCAGGCTAAGCAGACTTATTTTTCTCAGCCTCTCCTTATAGGAAAGGTGCTCCAGTCCCTTCATAAAGGGCAAAGAGGATTTTAATCTACAGTTGTCAGGGAATCCAACTCCTACTAGTGCCAGCAAAAGATGCCAAGACCATGAAGAAAGATCCCAGGTCAGTGGAGAGCACCTGAAGAGCAGCACAAAGGAATTCCAGTTATTTCAGCCGGTGAGGTAAATTCATTGGGGCCTGGCTTAAATGTGTCTATGCAAACTCACAAAGTATGGGGAATACAAAAAAGAGGATGTAGAACCATATGCACTCTTGCAGGGTTATGATCATATTGGCATCACGGCGACATACTGAGATGGTTCCTATGACTCATGAGACAGAATGGAAATATAAAGGCTCTTTAGGAAAGTCAAGAAGAGAGGACAAGGAGGGGATGTTGTCCTCTGTGTCAGTGACCAGCTGGAGTACATTGATAGCCATCTGGATGTGGAGCCAAATAAGAGCTTATGAGACAGATTTAAAGGGAAGTACAAGGACAAGTGACATAATAGTGGGGGGTTTGTTAAAGACCATCTGGCCAGGAAGGACGAGTGAATGAGGCCCTCTACAGACAGATAGGAACAGCCTCACGTTCACAAGCCCTTGTTCCTCACGGAGTACTTAAACCATTGATTTATCATCTGGAGGGACAACACAGCAGGGCATAACTAATCCAGGAGATTCCTGGAATGGACTGATGATCAATTTCTTCTCCAAATGCTGGAAAATCTAACAAATAGATGTGTTTTCCAGAAAGAAATGGGAGATTTGGTTAGCCAGGAAATGGAGAAGGTTAAAGTGGTCAATTTTTTTTGCCTCAGTTTTCACCAGCAAGTGCTCTACCCACACCTCCCAAATCATAGAATCATAGAATTATAGAATGATTTAGGTTAGAAGGGACTTTTAAGATCATGTCATTCCAAATGCCTTGCCATAGGCAGGGATACTTCTCACTAGACCAGGCTGCTCGGAGTTCCATCCAACCTGGACTTGAACATCTCCAGGGAGGGGGCATCCACAACCTCACTGGGCAACCCGTTCCAGTGTCTAACCACTCCCACAGTAAAGAATTTCTTCCTAATACCTAGTCTAAATCTATCCTCTTCCAGTTTAAAGCCATTTTCCCTTGTTCTGTCACTACATGCCCTTATAAAATGTCCCTCCCCAGCTTTCCTGTACTGAAAAGATGCTATAACATTCCCCCAAAGCCTTCTCTTCTGCAGACTGAAAAGCCCCAGCTCTCTCAACCTGTCCCTGTAGGGGAGGTTCTCCAGCCTCCTGATCATCTTCATGGCCATCCTCTGAAACCACTCTACTTCCAGCTCAGTGTCTTTCTTGTACTGGGGGTCCCAGAACTGGACACCGTACTCCAGGTGGGGTCTCATGAGGGCAGAGTATAGGGGCAGAATCACCTCCTTTGACCTGCTGATCACTCTTCTCTTGATGCAACCCAGAATATGGTTGACTTTCTGGGCTGCAAACTCACATTGCTGGCTCATGTTGAATCTTTCATCAATCAACATCCCCAAATCCTTCTCCATATGACTGTGTCAGTGGTTTACGTGCTGGTTCTGGCTGATTCCATGACTAGAGGGGCAGGGGGACCCACACCCCGGGAAAGGGAAAGGGAAAAGGGGGAAAAGGGTAAAGAGACGGGCCTAAAACAAAACAGTGGCAATGATCTGAGGAGAAACAAACTAATTTACTAAGTAAGATATCAGAATGCAAGATAACATACTAAAATACAATATAATACAGAGTAATTAGAATCAAAGCTAATAAAAGAAATGATGTGAGAGAGAGTGCCCAAAAAAACAAAGACCTTACTCTAATGCTGAGGTGAGACGTGTAGTTGGGCCAAGCAGAAGAGAAAAGAGAGGGATCTTGTGACTTTGCCAGGAGTTATGAATGCTCCATCCCTGGAAGTGTTAAAGTTCAGGTTGGATGGAGCTTTCAGCAACCTAGTCTAGAGGAAAGTATCTTTGTCCACGTGGAGGAATTAGGACCAGATCTTCATAGATAACCTTCCAATTCAAATAACTCATCCAGTATGTCTGGTATGTCTCTCTTATACTGGGAGGTGTACAACTGGATACTACTCCAGTTGTGGCCCTCATTCACGCTGAACAGAGAGGAATGATCTCCTCTCTTCATCTGCTGGCAATACATTGCCCAATTTTCATGGTTTTGTGGTTTATTATCAGTATTCCACATCATAACATCACGCAACGTACTGCGAGTTAAAGAGTTAATGCTGCAGCATTCTCCCAGAAGAGAATAATGAACTATGATTTCCAGAAGACTTCACTTTTCCATTTCCGTCTTTCAGGAAGAGGGAAAATAAAACTGGGAGTCACCAGACTCTCTCTTTGCTCCCTAATGGATCAAAGTAAGAACTTCTGTTTTCAGAAACTCTCTCATTTATTTGATTTATTAGCTTCAATCCCAATTAACTTGTATTTTTGCTATTATGATTAGTAAAGTGAGTTTGTTTTCCTCTTCGCATCGTTGTTGTTGTTGTTGTTTGTTTTTGTTTTTGTTTTTGTTTTGCCCTTATGTTCCCTTTCTCCCCTTTTTGGGCTGGTGACTTGTGGGCTTGCTGTCCCCCTGTCACGGACACAGATCTAGAGATCTGCCAAGAATACCATTAGCTTTCTAAATATACCAGCAAAGGTATATTGCTGACTCATGTTCATTTTGGTGTCTTTCAGGACTCATACGTCCTCTTTTACAGGACTACTTTCCAGTTGTTTGGACCCCACCATCTACTGGTGCCTGGGATTGTTCCTCCCGAGCACAGAACTCTGCACTTCTCCTTGTTGAACTACATAAGAATTTTTCAGCCCACCTCTCTAGCCTGTCAAGATCACTCAGGATTGCTGTTGACCCTCTGGTGAGTCAGACACTCCCTCCAATTTTTTGTGACTTTAATGAGGGTGCACTGTACCACGTCAGTCAGATTGTTAATGAAGACGATAAGCAGGACTATGACCAGTATTGTCCTCTAGGCTACTCTGCAAGTTACTGGCCTCCAGCAAGACTTTAAACCACTGACCACTGCCCTCTGGGTCTGGCCATTCAGCCAGTTTTCAGTTCACCTTAATGTCTGCTCACTCAGCTCATATTCAGCAGTTTCTGTATGAGGATCTTATGGGGAACAACGTCAAAGGCCTTACTAAAGGCCAGAAATATAATATCCACTGTTCTCTCCTCATCCATCAGGTTGGTGATTTTATCATAGAGGCTTATCAAGTTGGTCAGGTGTCACTTCCCTTTGTTGAATCCATACTGACTACTCCTGATGATTTTCTTCTTGTTCATGTGCCTGGGAACTTTCTCCAGGGTTTGCTGTTCCATTACTTTCCCTGAGACCAAGATGAGGCTGACCAGCTTGTATTTCCTCACATTCTCCTTCCTGCCCCTTAAGAAGACAGGAGTGACATTTGCTTTCCTCCAGTCTTGAGGCGATTCTCTCTCTTGTCATGATTGAATAAAGAGTGATCTTGCAGTCTTGTCTGCCAGCTCCCTCAGTACTCATGGTTACCTTCCATCAGGGCCTGTGGACTCGTGTTCATTATGCGTAAGTATTTCCTTACCTGATCTTTTTCCAACAAAGATACATCTTCCTTGCAGGGATCCCTTTGGGATCCCTGAAGACCAGCCTTTCTGGTAAAGGCTGAGACAAAGATAGCATTCAGTACTCAGGCCTCTTCACTGTCCCAGGTAGCTAGGTCTCCTGTTTTCTTCAGGGGATGACTCACTTTTCCCTAGTCTTTCTTTTGTCATTGAGCTACTTGCGGACTTCTTGTTGCCCCCAGTTTCCTTGGCAAAATTCAACTCTATCTAGGCTTTATCTTTGCAGACTTGATCCTTTCGCTGCTCAGACAATTTGTCTATATTTCTCCCAGGTTACCTGTTCTTTATTCCATCCTCCGTAGGCTTCCTTTTCATGCTTGACTTTGGATAGGATCTCCTTGTTCATGTCCTTGCATGCCTCCTTTCATGTTTACCTGACTTCTTTGTTGGAATGCATCATTCTTGAATTTGGGAGTGGATTATTCTTGAATGTTAACCAGCTTTCTTGGGCCCATTTTCTTTCTAGGGCTTTATCTCATGGTACTCCAATAAGCAGACCCTTGAAAAGGCCAAAATCTGCTCTCTTAAGTCCAGAGTTGAGTTCACTGTGTGCCCTCCTGGCTGCTCTAAGAATCTTGAACTTCACCATTTTGTGTTCACTACAGCCAAGGTTATCTTTGATCTTCACATTCCCCACCAGCTCTTCCCTGTTGGTGATAACAAGCCCATTGGCTCTTCTACCATGTGGAGAGGAAGTTATCATCAATGCATTCCACATATTTCCTGGATTGCTTATGCTATGCTGTGCCATTCCTCTAGAAGATGTGAGGGTGGTTGAAGTACCCCATGAGGAGGAAGTACTTGTGAACGTGAATCTGCTCACATCTGTCCGTAGAGGGCCTCATCCACTTCTTGTTCTTGATCAGGGGGCTTGTAACAGACTCCCACAATGACTTTTCATAATCCTGTCTTCCCTTTAATCTTCACCAATACGATCTCAGTCAGCTTATCATCCATTCCTTGGCTGAGACCCATACTGTTATACTTAACAAACTTACTATCCTCAGATGCTTACAGTGACAAAAATAATTAGGAACAGTACACTGAAAATGTAATGGTAGAGCATTAGCTTTAACAACATGCATTTTGTCCTTAATCATTACTGAATTGCACAGATTTTCACTAGTTTTCTAATATTTATTCTAATTTTTGCAATATTTATTTAAAACAATGACTTCACAGCACATCAATTCCAGATATAGATATTTCCACTTATTGTTCAACTATGTTTATGAAGATATGGATTTTACCCTTGAATTTTGATTCAAAATGTCAGTGACAATAACTGAAAGTAGTTTTCCAGATTCATCTCAGTAATATTGAAACAAATCTGTACAAAAAATAAGATTTGTAACATACAAATGCTCCAACCAATGCTTTCAAATTCCCTGTCTTGTCAGTGATGAAAGAAATGTGAACTGAAGCATAATTCTTTGGGTTCCTTCCTTGATTTTAGATCTCAATTATATTTGATAGATTTTTGATACTAGGGAAAGACTACAATCAGTCCTTCATAAATTAAGCAGGAAAGGAAAATATTGGAATTTTAAGATTTCTTTTCCTTATTTGGCTTTGCTTGTTTTGTTTTTTTTTTTCACTGGATTTAGTTGCATCACACCACTGAGGAAATGCCGTCTCTCATTTACTCAGTCTGGAAAGTTATTACATAATTCTTCAGTTTTCTTACAAAACATGTAACTAGTATATGTAAGAGAAATTACTAATGTGGCTTCAACTGTAAGACAGATGGATAGATCACAAGGAATAAGTCACAAAGATTGTAAACATAAAAGGATGGAGCAATTACCTGTACTGGACTTGTCTTCCAGTCAAATAAGCTGATTCATAGCCCTTTGGAAGGCTATGGAAATGTATCTGCTTTAGCAGGTTCCAAAGAACAGTTTTTCAATGAATAATTTGAAAAATTTCTGGTGTTCCTGTTCTTGCTAAACTCAGTAGAAGGGTCATCATTTTTTTCAGGGATAAAGCATATGAAATCTAGGAAGAACAAAATGACTTATCTACTACTTTTACATTTCTCTGTGTTATAGACTATTAGGGATTGTTAGAGTCTCTGTAGGATGACATCTCCTCTGACCTTCATCTAACTGCAGTACAGCTGAGGTTGGTTTTCATGGGGCAAAAGGTTCTTCCAAACTTAAATGCTACAATAAATCACATGGAAATAGGTACAGTAAACCATATCAGTGGTTCATTGAATCCATTATCTTGTCTCAGTGGCCTGCAATAGTGGTTTCAGAGGAGCAGCAGCAAAGTATACCATTTATTTCTCAGAAGCATAGGTTGTAAAAGCTGGCTTTTACTCCATTTCACCCAAGGAATTCTCTCTGGAATTTTGGGAGACTGAATAAGGTGCTTGGCACATGGACAAGATCTGTAAAATTTCATTGGATTTTATTCTTATTTTACAATTCAGGTATAATTAAGGTGCTTTGGATCAAATGCCAATATTTCATATCTTCACAGCTGACAATCCCCAATGCATTTTTTACTTTATTTTTACTCTAATAGAATTTTGGAACAGTTAAGAATAGATGATTATATGGTTGTAGAAGGAAGCTGAGAGATAAACTTCCTCTTTTTGATATTCCTTTCTAAGATAACATTATTGTCTCAGTTTTGTCTCAAATATACTGATTCTGAAAGGTACCGTAAGTAAATGAAATTCCCCCTTACTTTTTAAAAAAACATGAAACTTCCAGAAATATGCCTTTTAGTCAGGGAAAGCAATGTTCTTACTGTTCATAAAATTCAACCATAAGAGGAGACTCTTTTCTGAAGAAGTGATGAACAAAATTTCAATTTGAATTTAAATTAGAAAATGAAATTAATTCAGAGTAGATGGACAGGCTCAAAGAGTCATAGTTTAATAGAGTTCAATCCAATTGGTGATCAGTCAGCAGTGGTGTTCCTAGGGCTTAGTACTGGAGTTAGTTTTGTTTAACATTTATGATTGTTTATCTGGGTGAAAGGATTGAGTACACTGTCAGTAAGATTGCAGATGATTCCAAGACAGATGGGACAGCTTGAGAGAAGGAAGGCTTTCCAGGGATCTCCGGACAGGCTACATAAATGAGTGGTGTCAAATTACAAGACAACAAAGAAGGGCCCTGAACTTGGGTCGTAACCCAATATGGCTGTACAGTCTTGGAGAAGAATGGCTGGAAAGTTGCCTGGCAGAAAATAACCTGGAGAGGCTGTTCAACAGTTGGTTGAACATGAGCCAACATTGTGCCCAGGTGGCCAAGAATACCAATGCCATCCTGGCCTGCATCAGAAATAACATGACCGGGAGGACTAGGGAATTGATTATCCCTTTGTATGTGACACTGATGAGACAGCACCTTGAATATTTTGCTCATTTCTGTGGATCTTCACTACAAGATACTATAACACATTCAGAGAAGAGCAACAAAGCTTTTGAATCATACTGTCACAGAATCACAGAATTGCAGCAGTTGGAAAGGACCTCAAGAAGTCACTGAGTCAAACCCTCCTACTAAAGCAGGTTCCCTACAATAGGTCACACAAGTAAGTATCCAGATGGGTCTTTAATATCTCCATAGAAAGAGATTCTACGCTGTCTCTGGGCAACCTCACTCTGTCACCCTTACCATACAGAAATTCTTTTGCATGTTAGTACAGAAATTCCTTAGGACTCTTTGTCTCATCGCTACACACCATCAAGAAGAGCCTGACCTCATCCACATGCCTTCCACTTCTCTTTAGATTTTTACAAACATTTATCAGATCACCTCACTGTCGTCTTTTCCCCAGGCCAAACTGACTCAAGTTACTCAGCTTTCCCTCATATGAGAGATACTCTGGGCCCTTTATTATCTTTGTGGCCCTCCGCTCAACTTCTTGTCTGACCTACAGAACTGGACACAGTGTTCTGAATGCAGCCTTGCCAGGGAAGAGTAGAGGGGGAGGATCACCACCCTTGACCCGCTGGCCACGATCTTTTTAATGCATCCCAGGATACCATTGGCCTTCTTGGCCACAGGGGCACACTGCTGGCTCATGGCCAACCTCTTGTCCACCAGGACCCCCAGTTCCTTCTACAGAGTGCTCCTCTCCAGCAGGTCATCCCCTAATCTGTACTGATGCATGTGCTTATTTCTCTTGTAGGTTCAAGACTTTCTCTTGCTCTTGTTAAACCTCATCACGTTCCTCCCTGTCCAACTCTCCAGTCTGTCCAGGTCTTATGGAATGGTAGCACAGCTTTCAGGTGTGTCAGTCACTCCTCCCACCTTTCATCAGCAAACTTGCTGAGGGTTGACTCTATGCCTTCATTCAAGTTGTATATGAAAATGTTGAACAAGACCAGACTCAGCACAGACCCCTGAGGAACACCGCTAGTTACAGGCCTCCAGCCAGATTCTGCACTGCTGGTGACAACCCTCTGTTGTCAGCCAGTTAGCCGGTTCTCAATCCACCTCACAGTTCACTCATCTATTCCACACTAAGTTTCGTAACAAGGATGTTGTGGGAGACAGTGTCAAACGCCTTGCCGAAGTCAAGGTACACAACATCCATTGCTCTCCCCACAATTGCTCAGCCAGTGAAGACATCATAGAAGGCTATCAGGTCAGTCAAGTATAATTTCACTTTGGTGAATCCATGTTTACTACTCCTCTTAAACTTCTCTTCCAATTTCTTGGAGATGACATCCAAAAAAAGGTGTTCCATCAACTTTCCAGGGATAGAGGTCAGACTGAATGGCCTGTAGTTTCCCAGATCCTCTTTCTTGCCCTTTTTGAAAATTGGAATGACATTGTCTATCCTCCAGTTTTCAGACACCTCTCCCATTTGCCAGGATCTTTTGAAGATGATAGAGCGTGGTTCAGCTATCACCTCTGTTAGTTCTCTCAGCAGATGCAAGTGCATCCCATCAGGACACATGGATTTGTGTGCATTGATTTTGGCTAAACACTCTCTGACCACATTCTCCTCAACCCGGAGAAAGTCTTCCTTTCCCCGCACTCTTTCTCTTACCTCCAGGATCTGGGATTCGTGAAGGCTGGTCTTAGCACTGAAGACTGAAGCAGAGAAGGCATTCAGTATATCTACCTTCTCAGTATCCTCCTTTACCAAGATATCCACCTCATTTAGTAGGGGACTCACATTTTCCTTAGTCTTCCTTTTACTGATCACCTACTTAAAAAACAAACAAACAAACAAACAAACAAACAAAAACTTTTCTCTTAGGATGCACCAATCTTGAGCTTGGAAGAAGTGATGTTTAAATGCCAAACAGCTCTCATGGCCCCCTTACCTTCTAATGCTCTAGCCCATGGGTTACCTCCAAGGTCTTGGAAGAGGTTAAAGTTGGCTCTCCTGAAGTCCAGGGTAGCAATAATGGCTAAGATCAGAAGGAACCTTAAAGATCACATAGTTCCAACTCTCCCGCATTGCACAAGATGAGGCTGCCCAGGGCCCCATCTAATATGGAGTTGAATGCCTCCAGGATGGGCATCCACAACTTTTTTGGGCAATCTGTTCCAGTGCATCACCACTCTCTGAGTAAATATTTTTTTTTCCTAACATCTAAACAGTATTTCCCCTCCTTTATTTTAAAACAATTCCCCCTTGTCCTGTCAGTGTTGTGATGAAAAGTGAAGAAGTGCAAAAGGTAGGTCCTCCTCCTGATTAAAAGAATTTCTCAAATACTGCACAGGTCTTTCTGGATGACATCCCTTCCTTCTACTGTGCCAGTTCCACCACTCAGCTTGATGTCATCAGCAGACTTTGTGAGGATACACTCAGTCCCAGTGTCTATGTTGTTGATAAAGATGTTGAAGAGAAGTGATCCCAAGACAGACCTTTTGAGGACATCACTCATGACTAGCCTCCACCTGGGCATGGAGTCATTGACTGCAACCCACTCTGAGTGGGGTTTATACAGCCTGCAACCATCTAACTAGTTCTCTATCAAAAAGTTTAGCCTTCAAATCCATATTTCTCTAATTTGGATACGAGGATATAATGTGGGACCACATCAAGGATCTTACAGAATTCCAGGCAGATGACATCCATTACCTTTCCTTTGTCCACCAATGCCATCCCTCCATTGTAGAAGGCCACCAAGTTGGTCAAGAATTATCTGTCTTTGGTGAAACTATGATATCTCAAATCACCTTTTGTCTTGCATGGGCCTAACATTTTTTCCAGGATCTGCTGCATGATTTTCTCAAGTAAGGTGAAGTGTTTAGTTTTGTAAGTCTTCCTTTCTCCCTTTCTTAAAAATAGGAGTGATGTTTCCCTTTTTCCATTCATTGGGACTATCTCCTCTTCAGAACAACCCAAGTTTCCTCAGAATTTTTTTGTGCCCTCCAGGTCTTTTGTCATCATTGTTGACATCCTCAGGGTGTTTTAAATGACCTTAGCACTCTTTTTAAATTGTGGAAACTAGATCTGTGCACATTATTCAAAGTTAGGATGCATCAGTGATAAGTAAAATGGGAGAACTGCCTCTTTTGACTGGCTTCTATTCTGTATTTAATCCATTTTAAAATGTAGATTACCCTCTTTGGTCCTACCCAACCACACTACAGATTCTTGTCAAGCCTATTGTCAACCAGCATCCCAGGATTCCTTTCTGCAGAACTGCTTTCCAGACACTTGTCTCCTGGTTTGTAGCTGTGTTTGGCATTACTCCCTCTTTACTCTCAGGACAAGAACCTGGCATTTTCCTTGGTTGAACATCATGAGGTTGCTAATAACAAAATGCTCCTAAATATCTAGATTCCTCTACAAGTATTCTTATCTTATTCTTATCAGTGAGTCTACAGCTCCTCACAGTTTAGTATTAGCAAAGCCTCTGAAGATGCATTCCAATCCTGCATCCAGATCATTGATAGAAATTTTGAACTGGACTGGACCAAGAATTGAACCCTTAGGCGTACTACTGGTGACCGTCCACCAGCCAGGCATAGCTCCGTTTACTACAGGTCCTTGATCTCTAACACCGAGACAGTTTATCACACAGCATAGCATGGACTCATTCATCTCACAGTTGGACAATCTGCTGTGAGGGGCAGTATCAGAAACCTTGCTGAAATACTGAAAGATTACGTATAACACCTTCCCTTATGTACTGCTGTCTATCTTTCCTGAAGAGCTGATAATGCTCCATCCCAGTACTTCAGTCATGGGACTTATCCCACTAAGTCCCATGAGTATTAATGACTTAGTCTGTGCAGAATAAGAAAATTATTTTTATTAGTCCTGCGGAGAAGAACTCGAAGATCCTGGTTGATGAAAATCTTGATATGAGCCAGCAGTGTGCACTTTCACCCCAGAGGACCAACTGCACCCTGAGCTGCATCAAGAGGATCAGCCAGTAGGGTGAGGGGTGTGATTGTCCCCCTGTACTCCTCCCTTGTAAGGCCAGAGTACTGTGTCCAGGCCTGTGGCCTCTAATGCAAGGATATAGAGTTGCTGGAGCAAGTGCAGAGGAGGAACACAAAGATGATCAAAGAGCTGGAAAACCTGTTCCATGAAGAAAGATTGAGGGAGTTGAGCTTGTTCAGTCTGGAGAAGAGAAGGCTTTGGATAGACCTCATTGTGGCCTTCCAATACTTGAAGGGAGCTTATTAGGAGGAAGAGTAGCAAATTTTTACACGGTGTAATAGTGATATGACAATGGGCAATGGCTTTAAAGTAAAAGAGGGGAAATTTAGGTTAGATTTTAGGAAGAAATTCTTTACTCAAGGCTGGTGAGGCACTAGCGCAGGCTGCCCAGAGAGGCTGTAGATACCATGTCCCTGGAGGCATTTAAGGCCAGGTTTGATGGGATCCTGGGCAGCCTGATCTAGTGGTTAGCAACTTTGCTCATGGTAGGAGGATTAGAGCTTGATGGTCCTCAAGGTCCCCTCTAACATAAGCCATTCTATGATTCCATGATAATTCTGGGAAAGTACCAATTTTGTATTGTATTTCCATTTTGTTCCATTTTTAACTCATTCTGCTGGAATTGATACACAAGCATTTCAGATGTGCTCTGAAACTTCTGTGCTCCCTGAAGCAGGACAAATACTCCCATTAGCCTTGCCTACTTCAGAAAGTGCTGCACCATTCTTTGGCATAAGCTCAGTGTTCCCAATGGTTTCTCCTCTCCTTGATCAATCCTATTTAAAGTCCTTTCAATCAGTCTTGCCAGCTAAGTGGAGAGAGTGCTAGTTGTTGTATTTCAGTGGAAATAAACATAAGGGAACTTCTAAAATATGACTTCAGTACACCAAACCTACTCTTTTCAAATCATTAACTTGAGAACCAAATCAAACTTTCTGCAAGTGTTAGACAGTTAAATTTTTCAGTGAACTGGTTCTGTTTAAACAAGTTCTCCCTTGGTTTAAAGTTTCCGTATGTATCTGTGACACTAATACTTGAACAGTTAGAGAATCATAGCAACAGCACACATAAAAAATATTTTCCTGCTTGCAGCAAAATTGACATTACACATCTGTGTTCATTTGTAATTGAATATCTGCACAATCTCAAAGGAATTCCAAAGTACACTATTTACATATTGCTAAGAGCAGTATGGCACTGGGTTGAAAAGGAAGCAATATAATGTCAGTTTTTGACTAAATCATGTTATGTAATATAGACCTAGATTAGGAAGAAAATCAGTAAATTCAGTGCAAGATACCAACATAATCATTTAAAATCACGTCACATGGGAGAAGTATGGGAAAACTAACTATTTAAACATTACATTTGTAATGCATTAAATTTGTATATTTGAGCTTAGGCTTTTTTTGCCACCACTTATGATTCTTGTTTTCCACTATCATTGTTAGTAAAAATATGTGTTTTTCCTCTATCATGTAGAGATTTCTTTGTTCTCTTTTATTTTAAATTCTAAGTGGAAAGAAATTAGCAGTTATGTTAAGAAGGGCTCTAGAGAATCAAAAATACCTTTAAAATATGTTTCAAATTATATTTTGTTTACAATCCATTTTTACTGATTTGATTACAACATTGTCCAGAATTTCAAAATGTTTTCAAAAAAGCCTCCTCACATGTACATCTGCCAAATACAATGTCAAAGTTACAGTAAAATGGCCAAACAGATTATTATTGGTGCACTTGCTTTGAAAGTTCTGTATATTTCAATAAAAGACTGTAAGGTTGGATTACTATCGTATTATTTTTTAAAGCCTAAAAGTAACACTTGAACAACAGTATCAAATGCCTACAGCCATGGCTGCAATCCCATGCTGCTCACCTGCTTTGCACTGAATGAACAAAAGCTGTCTTGCAGCAGGACAGGGATAGAGTGTTTATACTATAGAGGCTCTGCAAGAGATAAGGATTTGCTACACAAGCAGATAATTAACACTAATATTTACAGGTTTTTTGTTTGTTTGTTTGTTTGTTTTTCCTGTTACTAGCGTGATTGTCTGGCTAAGATCACAAGGAGAGGGAGACGATGTGACAATGTTGCCCAGGCAGAAAAGAAAATAGTCTCGACTACCACCTCTGTAAAAACTCATGTCTTTGACCTCATCAGGTAAGAGGACGAGCCGAGTCATAGAATAACAGAATCGTAGAATTTCTCAGGTTGGAAAAGACCTTAAAGATCATCAAATCCAACTATAACCTAACCATACTACCCTAACTCTAACAATCCACTGCTAAATCATGACCCTCAGCACCACATCCAAAAGGTTTTTAAACACATTCAGGGATGGTGACTCAACCACATCTCTGGGGAGCCTAGTCCACTGCTTAACAACCCTGTCTGTAAAGAAGTTTTTCCTGATATCTGACCTAAACCTCCCATGGTGCAACTTGCACAGGTGAGTGAGAGTAGTTGTGGATGCTCCATCCCTGAAAGAGCTCAGCACCATGTTGGATAGGGATTTGAGCAACTTGATCTTGCATTGGTAGAATGTATTCCTGCCAATGCAAGAGTGTTAGAACAAAATGATCTTTGACTATCCCTTCCCATTCAAACCATTTTCTGATTCCATGATGACATCCACTGCATACATATATATGTATATATACATATTTATATTTATGTACACATATATGAATATACATCTGTATATACACATATGTGTGTATATTCACATACATGGGTATATTCCTATATGTGTATATATGTGTTATGGGATTACTTGATGGGCTAGGGCTTTTGTAGTAGGTATTGTGGAATTAAATATGCCTGTGCTCACTTTGAACAGCTCTTAGAGCATATAGTTATGAGTTTAAATAATTATGGAATGGTGACATAAAAATAGAATATAAACAATATTTTTATAAAAATATATTAAATAATCAGTAAGAAAACAAAAAAAAAATGAGTTGCTGAGGATTAGGGTGAAGTTTGCAACATTTGAGAATTTCAGAAAGAAAAAATTATTTTATTAATCAACTCTAAACTTTGAAATGTAAAGAATATTCTGATCTCAGAAGATCAAGGCATTTGTAAGTACTCCATCAGACCTAAAAACAGAGCATATCAAACAGAAAAGACTGACAAATTTAATGTGTAGGTATCTTGCCAAAATTTCTTCTCTTCCTTTGACTGAAGTATATAAACAATCTCTGTAGAGAACCTAGAACAAATGTTTCACCTATTCTTACTCTGCCAGCACAAAAAGGCATCTTCTTACTCCAGGCAGTGGTTTTATAGATATTGGGAAACAGAGAAGGATATTTTCAGTGAGAAATTCTTACTATTTAAATAATTATTAACTCAGCTTTGTTCTAAAAGGTTTGTTTAGAATTTCCACAAAGAAAAGGAAGGAGGGAAGTAAGGAAGGAAGGAAGGAAGGAAGGAAGGAAGGAAGGAAGGAAGGAAGGAAGGAAGGAAGGAAGGAAGGACAGGACAGATAATGGCTGTAAGTTGCTCCAGGGGAGGTTTAGTTGTATGTTAGGAAAATAATCTTCTTAGAAAAAGAGGTAAGGCATTAGAACAGGCTGCACAGGGAAGTGGTGGAATCAGCATCAGAGGTTTTCAGGAAAAATGGTAGATGTGGCATGTAGGGATTTCATTTAGTGTGTATGGTGGTGATGGATTAATGGTTGGGCTAAGTGATCTTTGTGGTCTTTTCCAACCTCAATGATTCTATTATTCTGGGATCCTAAGGGAGGAAGGAAGGAAAGAAAGATCCTTCTTTAAAGAAAATTCACGTCATCACAACTTATGGATGTTCTTTACAGAAGTAATTAACAACTTCTAAATATCTTTATCAACATTTCAGTCCATAATATTTTGTTCTGTATCATTCCAATCCAAAATAAGAATAAAATGGTGCATTCCTTGGTGGAAGGATGGGAGGGAGAGAGCAGAAGGAAAAGGAAGATAGGCCTGTGGGCAGGTCTATGCTGGAACTTACCTTGGTGTAAGGAAAACATAGTTGCTAATCATTATAACTTGTGCATGGAAGAATGGAAAAAAGAACATATAATTCACATAAAATAACTAGGCAGTGCATTTCCGAATACAGTATTCCAAGTTTCAAAAACAAATTTATATTCATAAAAAATTAGTAAATTATGGTTCTAAGTTTCATTAAAGGCTTATGCTGTCATTCTGTATGTGACAAACTATCCAGAAAACCTTGAAAGATTTGTAAACCACAAACAGTCTTGAATGAGTCTCAAGAAAAAGAGATATATTCCCTCTAAGGAACAAACTAGGGCATTTTAAAAAAAACCTTGAACATTATACAGAAAGGGCAGAGCATAAATTAAAGACCTCTAGGGGCATCTCCAACTTGCAGCCAAACCCAAGTTTTCCTGCTTTACTCTGTTGGCTGGTTTCTAATTACACTGTGCAATGAAAATCATTTATAACTAGAAAGGTCCCATAACATCATGACAAAGGCACAGGGCTGCAGCATAATATTAGAGAACACTTACTCCGCTGGTGATCGCTAGTAACTGAGGAAGATAATAACTGCTCAGCTACTTTGAAATAATTTACTCATAAAAGAATCTGCATTAAAATAACATTAAGGACTATCTTCAATGTGGCATGCAGGGACTTAGCTGTGTGATTCCTTCTGATATTAATGGGAATTCTGTAGCTATATCTCCATACACAGCAGTGAAAATTTCACCTATGGTTTTAACTAAATTCCACAAAAAATGTTCAGGTAAAGACTTCACTTTATTGTGTGATGTTGCTGCTAGTAACACAGTATGTAAGATTAGTGCATAACAATTGTAACATCTGTAGTAAACATGCTGCTGCATCTAAGCTCTTAATAAAAGAAGTTAAGGAGAGGAAGGTAGGCTTACCTCTGTGGTAAAGCAGTGACTAAAGTAAATATGAAGGACAAATGCAAGTGGAAATTTCTAATTCTGAAGTCTGAATTGTTTTGTGAAGTAGCACAAATGTTCTGGTGAGCTATGAAATAATTATTTTGTGTTCCAAGGGAGAGGACATTGAAAATGTCAATAGCAAAGAAATTGTGACATTTGCTGAAAAAAAAGCACTTCTAGTCAGACAGAAATTACAAACATCATCCTCTAATGAGATTTTTCATGTAAGCCTCAGGGGCCATCTAGAAGCTGACTCAAAAAACATGGGACCCATGGCAAAGCCGATTTGCTTTTATTCTTCTCAGTTATGCTACCCTAGAGTGGCATAAAAGACCCCTAATTTGGCCAGTGTGATATAAACTTCTTGTTATGAACCTAGAAAATAATTTATTAAAAAATAAATAAATAAATAAAGACTATATAGTGATAACAAATAAAAGCCATATCTGCACTTCATTCAGACCAGTAATGTGCGGGCTGTCAAATGTGGATAGAGGTAAAGGAGCAGGTTCAATAAAAAACATATTTTTAATTCACTTTAACTGGTAACTTATACTTTGATACTTATCATGATTATCAGAGACATTTGTTTTCTCCTTCCTTTGTTTGGTTGGTTTTAT
>JACDJE010000912.1:586067-623489 GCA_016647715.1 Pavo muticus
GCCTCTTCTCTCGTGTAACTGGTGATAGGACTAGAGGGAATGGTTTCAAGCTGTGCCAGGGAAGATTCAGGCTGGATATTAGGAAATACTACTTCTCTGAAAGAGTGGTCAGGCACTGGAATGGGCTGCCCAGGGAGGTGGTGGAGTCACCGACCCTGGAGGTGTTCAAGGAACGTTTGGATGCTGTGATGAGGGATATGGTTTAGCGAGAACCATTGGTGATAGGTGGATGGTTGGACTAGATGATCTTATAGGTCCTTTCCAACCTTACTGATTCTGTGATTCTGTGATTCTGTGAATGATAGTTGATGGTAGCACAGTTTTAAACATACAAAGAAGAAGGTCTCAAGCAAATCCTGTTTGTCAAGTTAAAAACTTGTAAACCACTGCTAGAATTTACTTATGAATTCTGTAGGTCCAAAAAGCATATTCCAATTGTGAAGTATGCATTTAATATAATTTATTTAATCTTAATGAGGAAGGCTTCTAAGTTAGGAACAATTTGAACCTTCACCAACAACTTTCTGATTCCAGAAAGAATAAATTAGAGAGCTTAGTCCAGAATTCATGAAGTGCCAGGAAAAAGTCATTATTTGAACATGAATGAATAGATTGTAAGTTAGGGAAAGCATTCTAATAACACTCATGTCATTCATGAAGATTATTCTCATCCTTATTTTCTTGAAAAATACATTTTTTTTTGGTATATAGACGTACTGTTACTGTGGAGGCATAACTTGCATAACTCCTTGCATTTGGGCAACATGAAATGCTTCATAACCTAGATAAGTGCAGTAAAGTGATCTTTCAGTTCACTTTATTCTTGTTATGTAATAGAGCTCTATGTTTTTGGTTTTTTTTTTTGTAAATTCATTGTTCTGTTTTTCTAGATACTTAGAGCAAGAATTTTACATTAAAATATTTTCAAAATGCTATAATACTTTTATATGTGCAAATATCCTTGTGAGCTAACATTTTTGTTATATATATTTATATTTAAACACCACAAGCTGAATTATAGTTTTTTATGCAAAACTGAAAGATAACTCCTTTCTGATGAGATACAGCATCTCATCCTTGCAGTCCTAGGAGGATAAATAAGAGAACAACTTTTCAGACATTTCAGTATCTTAAATACACATGATTCTTATGAAAATAAAAATCAAATACAGTAATTTTTAGATTATACAAGATATTAATAATCATAAAATCATAAAATTAATCATAGAAGGTCTTGTTTTAGAAGGGACCTTAAAGATTTTCTATTTCCAACCTGCCTGCAGTTGGCAGAGCTGCAATCCACTTGATTAGGTTGCCAAAGGCCCAACCCAACCTGGCCTTGAATACCAGGGATGAGGCTTTCACATCTTCTCTGGGTAACAGTTCCAGTTCCTCATCACCCTCTGAGTAAAGAATTTCCTCTTAACATCTAACCTAAATCTCTCTTCTTTTAGTTAAAACCATTCTCCTTTGTCCTCTGACTACAGACTGTAAAAAGTCAGCCTCCATCTTTTTCATAAGCTCCCTTTAAGTACTGAAAGTCTGTAATGCAATTTCCCTGGAGCCTACTCTTCTCTAAGCTAAAAAAAAGCCCAATTCCCTCAACTTCTCTTTTTGGGAGAAGTTCTCAAGCACCCTTGAAGCCAGTATTAGCTGTACAATATGAATATGAACTTCCTGTTTCATAGGTACTTACAACTTTGACAAGATATGGACAAATACAAGGTACAAATACAAGATATCTCTGAGATATCTCTGTACACTTTGGAGAAATAAATAAGTAGCAATAATAATATGTTTTTAAAAATGAGATTTTACATTTAGAAATAATTAATACACTCCATTTCCCTGTATCATCCTGTGGTAATTAAATAAGTGTATCATACAAGCAAATAGATTATAGATGTAGTGACATGTTTATTTTCAACTTTATAGATGACACATTCATGATTCTGTGGGCAGTTGTGAGTGTTTTACAACACCAGTGACTTCTAACTATTAATGGTGGAACATGGCATGTGGCAGTTGGGAATATAACACATATCATATCTATTTGTTTACACACAGATTTTGTACATAAATATATATGTCACTGCTGAGACAAAGATTTATGGATTTCTTAATTTAAATTTCCTACTTAAAGAAAGATTAAGATGTTGCTGGTAATTTATTTTATTTTATTTTATTTTATTTTATTTTTAACAGATATATTCCTTCTTTCTATTCTCAAACATATAAGTGGATTNGAGCTGGTATTATATTATATAGTCTGTGTATGTCATGGCATATTTTTTTTCTGCCTGACTAAATTATTTTGTTATTAGCCCAAAAGAGTTTCTGACTGACTCCTTGTTGAGTTTTCATTAGAGCTGTTGATGAAAACTCAACTAGGAATCAGTCAAAAACCTAATATAGGCTTTTAAAGAAATGAGGGTTTTCATCTTGTGTTTTTAGTTCTAATCTATTAACTTCAAAGCTAAATCAGGAGTGAAGATATTACAAAGTTGGAAACAGATAACACACATAGATAACACATATAGAAATATTACTGACTATCAAAATTATCTTAGTTTATGCTCTTACCACCTGAGTTAGTGTAGCTACCATCAGAAACAGATCTTTAGATCTTCCACAGAAGATTATATATCAAAGCATGTGTCCAAAGGGAGGTAACTGTGAAATAAGATTAGGAATTATAGTTATTATGAATCACTTGTTTGTATTTCATTATTCTGCCCTAATTATTGTAGAGAAGTTTATTCAGATGAATAAACAGTTGCTTTGAAAGTCTCCTGCTCACTTAGAGAATAAAAAGTTAGAATATCACTAGCCATACTTTTGCAAGCATCTCTACTACGTTCCAGTGAAGCTAGTCAAAAGTATAAATTATAACATAAATAGACTTTTCTACACTATGCAAGAAAGTGAGTAACACTTTGGTTACAACTGAAATAACAGAGCTGGGGACGTACTTGCAGTTACCTATCTCATTACTCAACCATTTTATTTCTTCCTTATATTTTTAATTTTTAAGAAAAAGGACTAGAACATTTTAAAACAGAGAACAAGATAATTATTGATGGGAAAAATAACATGAATTTCTCTAGAATAATCTAGAATGACCTATTTAAAAATGTACAGTAAGGAAAATAATTTCTTCTTTTGTACAAAAATGAATATCAGTGTATCTAAAATGTCTGTGCAGTGCTATATATGAAGTGATTTTGTAATATACTCTGCTGTTTGGTATTACTTTAATTGAGTTTTTTTGTGTGTGTGTGCGTGCTTTTGTTGTTGTTTGTTTGTTTTATTTTTGTTTTGGCTTTTACTGATGATAAGGCTGATTAGCTTTAGATTTGCTAATCTGAAATCAAGTGATGTGATGGTAGTATTTCAGTGCAATTTGATGACCTCAGAAGAAAACACCACTACCATTAATCTTAATTGTAACAGACAGAAATATCATCAACTTATTTATTTTACTCTGATTTAAATCTCTGCTACATAGATTCTAATTGTTGTGAATTGTTGTTCCTGCAGAAGCTGGCAGTCCGTGGCTTGGACAGGTACATTCTTGGCTGGGTAAGGAACTGGCTGGAGGGCCGGGCCCAGAGAGTGGTGGTCAATGGAGCTAAATCCAGCTGGCAACCGGTCACGAGTGGTGTTCCCCAGGGGTCGGTGCTGGGGCCTGTCCTCTTCAATATCTTTATTGATGACCTGGATGAGGGCATTGAGTGCACCCTCAGTAAGTTTGCAGATGACACCAAGTTGGCTGGAAGTGTCGATCTGCCTGGGGGTAGCGAGGCCCTACAGAGGGATCTGGACAGGCTGGATAGCTGGGCTGAAGCCAATGGGATGAGGTTTAATAAGACCAAATGTCGGGTCCTACACTTTGGCCACAGCAACCCCAAGCAACGCTACAGGCTTGGGGCGGAGTGGCTAGAAGACTGTGTAGAGGAAATGGACCTGGGGGTGTTGGTTGACGCTCGGCTGAACATGAGCCAGCAGTGTGCCTGGGTGGCCAAGAAGGCCAATGGCATCCTGGCTTGTATCAGAAGTAGTGTGACCAGCAGGAGCAGGGAAGTAATTGTCCCCCTGTACTCAGCTCTGGTGAGGCCGCACCTTGAGTACTGTGTCCAGTTCTGGGCCCCTCACTGCAAGAAAGACATTGAGGCCCTGGAACGTGTTCAAAGAAGGGCAACAAAGCTGGTGAGGGGTCTGGAGCACAGGCCTTATGAGGAGCGGCTGAGGGAGCTGGGATTGTTCAGTCTGGAGAAGAGGAGGCTCAGGGGAGACCTTATTGCTCTCTATAACTACCTGAAGGGAGGTTGTAGTGAGCTGGGGGTCGGCCTCTTCTCTCGTGTAACTGGTGATAGGACTAGAGGGAATGGTTTCAAGCTGTGCCAGGGAAGATTCAGGCTGGATATTAGGAAATACTACTTCTCTGAAAGAGTGGTCAGGCACTGGAATGGGCTGCCCAGGGAGGTGGTGGAGTCACCGACCCTGGAGGTGTTCAAGGAACGTTTGGATGCTGTGATGAGGGATATGGTTTAGCGAGAACCATTGGTGATAGGTGGATGGTTGGACTAGATGATCTTATAGGTCCTTTCCAACCTTACTGATTCTGTGATTCTGTGATTCTGTGAATGATAGTTGATGGTAGCACAGTTTTAAACATACAAAGAAGAAGGTCTCAAGCAAATCCTGTTTGTCAAGTTAAAAACTTGTAAACCACTGCTAGAATTTACTTATGAATTCTGTAGGTCCAAAAAGCATATTCCAATTGTGAAGTATGCATTTAATATAATTTATTTAATCTTAATGAGGAAGGCTTCTAAGTTAGGAACAATTTGAACCTTCACCAACAACTTTCTGATTCCAGAAAGAATAAATTAGAGAGCTTAGTCCAGAATTCATGAAGTGCCAGGAAAAAGTCATTATTTGAACATGAATGAATAGATTGTAAGTTAGGGAAAGCATTCTAATAACACTCATGTCATTCATGAAGATTATTCTCATCCTTATTTTCTTGAAAAATACATTTTTTTTTGGTATATAGACGTACTGTTACTGTGGAGGCATAACTTGCATAACTCCTTGCATTTGGGCAACATGAAATGCTTCATAACCTAGATAAGTGCAGTAAAGTGATCTTTCAGTTCACTTTATTCTTGTTATGTAATAGAGCTCTATGTTTTTGGTTTTTTTTTTTGTAAATTCATTGTTCTGTTTTTCTAGATACTTAGAGCAAGAATTTTACATTAAAATATTTTCAAAATGCTATAATACTTTTATATGTGCAAATATCCTTGTGAGCTAACATTTTTGTTATATATATTTATATTTAAACACCACAAGCTGAATTATAGTTTTTTATGCAAAACTGAAAGATAACTCCTTTCTGATGAGATACAGCATCTCATCCTTGCAGTCCTAGGAGGATAAATAAGAGAACAACTTTTCAGACATTTCAGTATCTTAAATACACATGATTCTTATGAAAATAAAAATCAAATACAGTAATTTTTAGATTATACAAGATATTAATAATCATAAAATCATAAAATTAATCATAGAAGGTCTTGTTTTAGAAGGGACCTTAAAGATTTTCTATTTCCAACCTGCCTGCAGTTGGCAGAGCTGCAATCCACTTGATTAGGTTGCCAAAGGCCCAACCCAACCTGGCCTTGAATACCAGGGATGAGGCTTTCACATCTTCTCTGGGTAACAGTTCCAGTTCCTCATCACCCTCTGAGTAAAGAATTTCCTCTTAACATCTAACCTAAATCTCTCTTCTTTTAGTTAAAACCATTCTCCTTTGTCCTCTGACTACAGACTGTAAAAAGTCAGCCTCCATCTTTTTCATAAGCTCCCTTTAAGTACTGAAAGTCTGTAATGCAATTTCCCTGGAGCCTACTCTTCTCTAAGCTAAAAAAAAGCCCAATTCCCTCAACTTCTCTTTTTGGGAGAAGTTCTCAAGCACCCTTGAAGCCAGTATTAGCTGTACAATATGAATATGAACTTCCTGTTTCATAGGTACTTACAACTTTGACAAGATATGGACAAATACAAGGTACAAATACAAGATATCTCTGAGATATCTCTGTACACTTTGGAGAAATAAATAAGTAGCAATAATAATATGTTTTTAAAAATGAGATTTTACATTTAGAAATAATTAATACACTCCATTTCCCTGTATCATCCTGTGGTAATTAAATAAGTGTATCATACAAGCAAATAGATTATAGATGTAGTGACATGTTTATTTTCAACTTTATAGATGACACATTCATGATTCTGTGGGCAGTTGTGAGTGTTTTACAACACCAGTGACTTCTAACTATTAATGGTGGAACATGGCATGTGGCAGTTGGGAATATAACACATATCATATCTATTTGTTTACACACAGATTTTGTACATAAATATATATGTCACTGCTGAGACAAAGATTTATGGATTTCTTAATTTAAATTTCCTACTTAAAGAAAGATTAAGATGTTGCTGGTAATTTATTTTATTTTATTTTATTTTATTTTATTTTTAACAGATATATTCCTTCTTTCTATTCTCAAACATATAAGTGGATTTGAAGGTGAATGTTAGTGACCCTGAAAGCAAGAACACGAATAGTAAGAACACAGTAAAAATATTTCTTGGTGTTTTCTTTTATTTTTCCATACAATTTCTCCTATATTAGATTTTGAGTCTTAAATTCATATGTGAAAATTCTGCCAGATTGAACCTTTCTTCTGTGAAATCTTAACAACTGCAAGACACGACATTCCATGATGTGCCATAAAAACCTTTATACCTGAGCACAATGTGTCATGAAAATTGATTTTAGTGGTATCTTTTATTATAAGTAGGCATGTAGGCATTTGTTTTTCTGATCCATTAGCCAGCATCTAGTCATTTTGCAGATACTGAGGCATAGAGTTCTTCTCTAAAATAATGATTGACAAAATTCACCACAAAATTACTCGACTATGTTATTGAGAATTTATTTATCTCATATTAAACTTAACCTTTCTATTAGAATATCAAGGTTAACTTTAAAGAGAAAACTACAAGAGATTATTTTCTAATTCTATTATGTTTCTTTTAGGCATTAAAATTCAATCTTTTTCTATTCATCAAAATTACATCTTTAACATATGCCCTTGTTATTCACATTTTCTAATATTATTCACAACACCTACTCAATTACCCATACTTAGCAAATCTAAATGAAATCAATATCTATCAAAAAGAATCACGCTCTCTCTACACTTTATTTCTCAGTCTTAATCAAATTATTTTTATTCCTCCTATAAGAATAACATTATCATGCACTTTCAGCACCTTTATTAACATTAATTCTGAACCTGCAGAATTTTCTTCCTACGTGCTTTCTAAAAATGTTCTTTAGTCAAGTTGCCATGTACATTCATTTTCTCAAGCTAAGACATATATCTAATGTCCAATAGAAGAAACCTGGTGAAATTCTCTCTATAGACCCTGAATACATTGTTTCTTGCCACTTTGTTAAGAGTTTTGCTTTCTGAATCTTAGCAGTTTTACTCTCCCTGTGAGAATCATTATGAAAATATATAAAAATATATTTATATATGTATATAAACATATATAAGTTCTCTGCTGTGTAATTGGGCTTTCACAGAAAAGAAGATAAAGGAATCAATGCCATGACTCTTCGTAACAGAGCAGGATTTCTGCCAGCTTCTGTTGTGGTTTATGTTCAACAGCAAACCTCGTAGTCTAGCCAGCCTGCATCAGCAAAATGGCTTTATTGCCAGGGAAGTGTCTGGAACCTTGCTTTACTTTCTCTCACCACATAATCCAAGTGGACATATCTTATACGGGCAGGATTTTCCCCAGTAAGTCTTATCACTAATCTCATGCTTCATTTGTCTGGACAAATTTCTCATTTTTCAGTGTGATTTTTTGAATGACTGTCTGAGAATGAAATATCCAGAAAGATTATTTTCTGCTATCTCTTATTGTTACAGAACTCTCTTATCTGACATTGTTTTCACTTTCTACAAAATAATAAGAATAAAAAATAAAGATTTTAAATAGGAACATACATTTTCAAAGGAGATCACTATTACATGGAAACAACTGAAGATCCTGCTGAAGAAAGGGAACAAAAATATTTGCATAAATTTGAAAAGAGAAAGGAAACATATATTTGTTTCTGACAGATTTGCACTGACATGCAGCAGACAGTAAGCTGTGTGCTTTACTTCTGTGACAAGATAAATGGCCATCTTTCTCCTGACTTCAGAGTGTAAACAATATATAAAGGTGGGTATGTAGCTGGTACTTATTTTAGCTATTTCTAGAGAACTTGTTCTGTTATAGTTTTGTTTGCATGTTTTTTCAAATATTCGCTCATGAGATATAAAGAAGTTGCACAATTCTAAGGTAGATAAATGGAATTTCTTTGTTAAGATACTTAATTCAACAAAGAAATTAAGAATGTGTTTAATTAGTCTGCAGAAGAAATTCTCTGAATGTTAAGGAAGATTTCCAAGAAAAAAAACCTTGTTATTAGTGGTCTCAGATGTTTGCCTGCTGTACAGTTCAGGCAGTGGAGATTCTCTTGTGACTTTCTTACAGGAGACACTGAAGTACTTCAATCACTGAAGTACTTAGGCCTGAACAATAGGTCCTGAACAAAAGTTGACCTGTAAATGAATCTTACAACCAAACACTATACTGCACACACAATGCAATACTTACCTATTTTGCTGTTTTAGCATGAATATGTTTTGATGCCAATTTATAAAGATCTACTGTAATGCTTATTATGTGGCAATAACTGATAGGGAATTTTCTTTATTTAGGGGCATGTATACAAGGCAGTAAAATCTTGTAAGTAGTGAGACTAAACATCTGATCTTGTTGAGAAATGTGTTAGAGTCCAAATAGAGACATTCCCTTCATTCCTTCTTGAGCCCTGGCCAAGCTCTGGGGTGGAATCTAATAGGAGAGTAACATGAGATTTTTCCACACTTGAAGTAATGTAAGATTGTTAAATCAACAATATAAAAACTGTACCTTTTTGTAGCAAATCTGGAGAGATAACCTATGAGTAGACACACTGTGTACAACCTCCCAGTTGTCAGGAAAGCTTTCCAAATTCTCACTTGAGCAGGGGCTCCTCAGCTATTCTGGATCAGAATGATGGTAAAGTATCTGAGTAATTGGTGATATATCTTTCTTAATCACTGTAGTTAATCTCTCAAAGTAGTGATTAGGTTTCTTACCTTGCTATGTTTTTTTCTTGCTGTATCATTTCATCTTGTTTTGTTTTATTCTTGCTGTACAATTTCACTTATTATCTTATTGCTTTAATTTCACTTCCTTAACTTGGTGCCGATGTCCTTTGGATTGACTCCATCTATTATCAAAACAATTGCTTACTGAGAAGCCACCTCCAGAAACTGAGAACCTTGTTCCTATTACTTCATAGCTGTAAGAATATTATTTCATTTGATCATAAGATCACAGTACTGACCAACAAATCCCATCCACTGAAAGATTTAGTTAATCCCACACCCTGGGGGTGGGAGAGAGAGTCTGGAGAAAGGTTGAACACACTTGATCAAAGAGGGCCTGGTTAGAGACTGTGTAGCCAAACCAGATGTACACAAATCAATGGACCCTGACTGGATGTATTCATGAGTGCTGAGAGAACTGGTGGAAGCAATTGCCAAATCGCTTTGAAAGATCATGGAGAACACTTGAGGTGCATGAGGACTGGAGGAAAGCCAATGTCACCCCAGTCTTTACAGAGGGCAGGAAGGAGGACTGGAGAAACAACAGTGTCAATCTCACCTCTGTCCTTGTGTAGGGATATCATCTCCAAGCAGATAGAAGAAAAGAAGGTTATCAGGAGTAGTCAACACGGATTCACCAAAGGGAAATCATGCTTGACCATTCTGGTAGACTTGGAGGATGTCATGACTGGCTGGGTAGATGAAGCTGCTGTCTCCCGTAGCATCCTCAGAGGTGAGCTTAGGAAGTGCCAGTTAAATGAGTGGACAGTGAGGTGGATTGTGAACTGGCTGACCAGCAGAGTTCAGAGGATTGTGATCAGTAACGTAGTCTAGTTCAGACATGTTCATCTGTGGCACAAGGCCCATGTGGGACCCAGCAAAGCTTGCAAGGCAGCCTGCTTGCAAGACACTCTGCTCTATGCCATCAAGGCTGCAGCTCTTTGCTGCCAAGTGGCCTGGCTCCACGGCTCATCAACAACCAAACCTTCAGTGTTTTATCAGCAACGTCTGGGCTGAAACCAGGGAGGGTGCAGTGCAGTTCTGACTCAAGTTATGGCAAATAATTTAATGCATTTTGATACCTTGACTAAATACATTCCTGTGAACAACAAAAAAAAAGTATGCAGTCCTGTTCTGATAAAGGAATTTGAGAAATGTTTTCAAGGATGCTGAAAAATATTTTATTTTTTTGTACATTTGCAATTATATTTTCAGCTAACTTAAATACATCATATGCAAATTTTCAAATGGAATGTATAGAGTAACAATCAGATATTCAACTCCAAAAAAATCTTGACCATGTCTCTTTACCAGAATTTTGTAAGACCTATCTTAACTGAGAAAAATATCCCTCACTTCACAATCACAGCTTATTCTTGTCATCACTTTTTTTTTATAGTACATACATTTATGAATAAATGTTTTCAAGTATGAAGTACAGGAAGAATTAAATTTCATCGAAAAACTGTGACATGATCCTTGAGAGCTCAGTAAGAATTTCAGCTATTTTCATTGAACCAAACTGGTGTGATTAGTTTCAAAAAACAAGGTCAAATGTCCTACTACTTTCATGTTCTTGTTGATGTCCTCTTTTTCTTTCTTCTTCTTCTTCTTCTTCTTCTTCTTCTTCTTCTTCTTTTTATATAAAAGAAGATTGTAATACATTTTATTACATATATAGATTAACAATATTATATATTTTTGAGAGCTGTTCTGAAAGTAATGTTTCCTACTTTAACATGTTGGTCAATGACAACAGAGGTGGATGCTGGTGGTGTGGTAGTAGACGTTGAACATTCCCACCAGTATTTCTGTTACATTTTGTTGGTATGTGACAGATGGCACCAGAGGGGCAGCCTGACAAAATGGCGCCTGATGTGGAAGTGCATATGAAGCAAAGATGTGTTATTGAATTCCTTCAAGCAGAAAAAAATTGCACTTGCAGACATTCATTGAGGCTAGCTGAATGTTTATGGAGATCAGAGGATGTGAGTACAATGAAGTGGCAGGTGGTGCATTTCAGTAGTGATGACAGCAACGGTGTGTCACCTCTGTTGGTGCAGATTTTGAGGAGCGCAGAATTTAGTCTCTTGTTCAGTCCTGTTGAGCTTTGTTCAGTCTCTTGCTCGGTACTACACAGTCATTCTCTCTCTACTCCTTGTTCCACTGGGAAGGAGAGATTCAGGAAGAAAATGTAGAACCTGTAGGTTGGGATAACAACTCCTTACTAAGAGGAAAGGAAACAGAAATAATAGTAATGATGTATCTGTATACATATATGCATACATGTATATGCATTTAGGTTGCAAGACAAATGATGCACAGTGCAATTGCTCACCACTAGCTGATCAATGTCCAGTCAGTCTTTGAAGAGAAGCTGTCCACCCTCCCCACAGTTTCATAGTTTTATCACATGATATCATATGGTAATGAATATCTCTTTGGCCAATTCATGCCAATTTTCCTAGTTCTGTCCTCTCACAACTGCTTGTGCACCCATAGCACCCTTGTTGGCCCAGCAGTATGGCAAGTTGAAAAAATGAAATGTACTCAGCTCTGTACAGCACTGCTCAGCAATAACTGAAACTTCAGTGTGTTACCAGTTTATTTATCTCCTAACGCCAAAACATAGCATCATACTAGACGCTGTGAAGAAAATCAGCACTGTCTCAACTGAAACCAAAGTAAGAAAGAAGTTCCAACTTGATCCAGAATTTTAACAGAATCGTAGGTAGGTCTTCTTCCATTCATAATAAATAATGCTTAAGAAAACTGAGTAAATCTATCAAACTACAAATCACTGGAGAAAACTAATTTTTGGAGCTTTCAACTGTACACTTTTCCTTCAACTTTAAGTATTTATTTGTCTTCAGTATTGTACTGAGGAATGGCTTTCCTACCACTCTTTTATCTCAGCATCATTATTTACTTGTTTTGTAAATGTGAATAATTTTATTTATATGAGTTTATTTTCTTTCAGTTTAATCTGACTTTCACAGACATTTGAAGCTGATCTATGCTCTGTGCTGATCTGTGAAACACTACCTTTCCTGTTCATTCTGTATACCCAAGAAATTCAAATCTTTCGTAGTTAACTTGGGAGCTAATGCTATTTCCCTGTTTTCTACTGAAAACAAACAAACAAACAAACAAACAAACAAACAAAAACCTGTGAAGAATTCACAGCTGGAAAAGACCTGCACTGTCATATCTCTTCTCTTATACTCTGTTTGAAAAATATATATTTTTTAACAATTCACAATTGTGTAAGTAGCAGTCATACAAAGCATCATGGGAGAAAATAATCTTCATGTTTACATCCCCTGTGATTTGTACCTTGTTGGCCAACTTGTTGTTAGGTTTTTTTTAGCACATTTTATTAATTACTTTGTTTATTAAATTTACTAGGATCACAGCAAATCTATAGATCATCAGAAAGAGTAAGAAGCATTGTATAATAGTTTGTGTGAAAGATCACAGCAGAAACACACAATTCAACAGACGATACAACTTTCTGAATAAGAGCCTGGACAAGTCAACATTGTCAAGCACAGTGTCAACTGGTTGTCACAGTTTCATTAACTTCAGTGAAACATAGTTATCAGCTCCAGCTCTCCGTGGCTAAATAGCCAGTTATGAAGCTTCTCAAAGGGAAAACACAAGATGCGACTACTTTTATAAATATCACACGTATCATTTGAGGTGTAGGAGAAACATAGCCAAGTGTTTTTACTGCTTTTCCAGCATTATGATTCAGCTGAACCACTGTATACTGACTGAATCAGTAGTTTACAGAGGTGTTACGTAAGGGAAAATGACTTTTTTTACTGTGGTCTAGGTTCTGTGTTCTCTGTCTGCTGCATAGGAAGAATTTTGATAGCAATTATAAGCATATTTTAAAGTGATTATTGGAGGAAATTGAAGTCCAGCTTTGATAATATGTATGTCGACATTCACAACAAAGAGATAGTGTTCCCAAAACAACGTAGGGAATTAGTTCTACAGCAGATTTTCCTAAGGTGAATAGCCACAGGCAAGTAGCTTATCCCCTTCCCCCTCCCACTCTTATCTCCACCCTCACCACCAGCAGCAATAAAAATAAACAAGTAGATCACTGTCAAAACTAATGAGGAAATAAATCACATTTAGCCAGCCTGACGACTATCAAAAATGACTTCAAGGGACTGGAAAGGGTACTTGATGGAGTGGCTGTACAGGTGGTTTTCTCCTCTATCCCTTCAGTGGCAGGGAAGGACACTGAGAGGATCAAAAAAAACCCACCTCATAAATATATGACTCAGAGGTTGGTGCAAAAACAAGAATTTTCTTCTTATTTTATTTTCGACCATGGGGCAACTTACTCGGCACCTGGCATAATGGCTGCAGATGGAACTCACCTGTCTGCAAGGGGTAAAAGGATCCTAGCCCAGGAACTGGTGGGACTCACTGAAAGGTCTTTAAACTAGGTAAGAAGGTGGAAGGGAACAAAATGAGGGCCACTGTGGTTGAGCGGGTAGTCCGAGGCTCAAAACAGAGCTTGATGGGTGAAGAGGGTGAAGTTCAAAGGGATGGAGAGGGGTGGGGGATGCTGCTTCCTTAAAGTGTCTGTACACTAATGCACGCAGCATGGGAAATAAACAGGAAGAGTTGGAGATCTGTGTGTGGTCGCATGGCCATGATCTCATTGCGATCACGGAGATGTGGTGGGACAGCTCGCATGACTGGAATGTTGTCATGGAGGGCTATGTGCTTTTTAGGAAAGATTGGCTGGCGAGGTGGGGTGGTGGAATTGCTCTTTATGGGAAAGAGCAGCTAGAATGTACTGAGCTCCACCTGGGGGAGAGTGATGTAGCGGTCGAGAGCTTGTGAGTGAGAATCAAGGGGCAGGCTGGTATGGGTGACACTGTTGTGGGTGTGTACTACAGGCCCCCTGATCAGGAGGAGGAGGTTGATGAGGCCTTCCATAATCAACTGGAAGTAGTGTCATGATCTCAGGCGCTGGTGCTTGTGGGGGACTTCAATTATCCAGATATTTGCTGGATAAGCACCATGGCCAGGCACGCATGGTCCAGACGGTTCCTGCAATGTGTTGAAGACAACTTTCTGATGCAGGTGGTGGAGGAACTGATGAGGGGAGAGGTGTTACTGGACCTTATTCTCACTAATAAGAAAGGGCTTGTTAAGGAAGTAAAGCTCGGGGACAACTTGGGTTGTAGCGACCATGAGATGGTGGAGTTCAAGATCTTCAGTAGAAGAAGCAAAGCAAAAAGTAGGATTGCTACCCTGGACTTTAGGAAAACCAACTTTGATCTCTTCCGGGACCTACTTGGAGCTTTCCCATGGGCTAGGGTGTTAGAAGGTAAGGGGGCCTGTGAGAGCTGGTCAGCATTTAAACAGCTCTTCTTCCAAGTTCAGGATCGGTGCGTCCCTGTGAGCAAGAAATCAGGAAAGGGTGGCAGGAGACCTGTGTGGATGAGCAAGGAGCTCATGCGCAGACTCAAAGGGAAGAAGAAGGTCCATGAAAGGTGGAAAAAGGGTCTGACCACTTGAGAAGAATATAGAAATGCTGTCAGGGCCTGCAGGGATGCAATGAGGAAGGCTAAAGCCCACCTGGAATTGAGTCTGGCAAAGGAGATAAAAGATAATAAAAAAGGCTTTTTAAAGTATGTTAACAGTAAAAGGAAGACTAGGGAGAATGTGGGTCCCCTGCTAAGTGAGGGGGGTGTTCTGGTAATGGGGGATGCTGAGAAGGCGGAGATACTGAATGCCTTCTTTGCTTCTGTCTTCAGTGAAAAAGCTCTCCCTCAGGAATCCCAGATCCTGGAGGTTAGTGAGAGGGTCTGGAGAATGGAAGACTTCCCTTTAGTCAGGGAAGAGGTGGTCCGAGAGCACCTAAGCAACACCAATGTTCATAAATCCATGGGACCCGATGGGGTGCATCCATGGGTGCTGAGGGAGCTGGCTGAGGTGATTGCTGAACTATCTTGCTCTCTATCATCTATGAGAGGTCTTTGGAGAATGGGGGAGGTGTCTGAAGACTGGAGGATAGCCAATGTCACTCTCGTCTTCAAAAAGGGCAAGAAAGAAGATCCAGGTAATTACAGGCCAGTCAGCCTCACCTCTGTCCCTGGAAAGGTGATGGAACAGCTTGTGCTGTTCCAGACAATTGGAAGAAAAGGAGGTTATCAGGAGTAGTCAGCATGGTTTCACAAGGGGGAGGTCATGCTTGACCAACCTGGTAGCCTTCTATGATGTTGTCACTGGCTGGGTTGATGGGGGGAGAGCAGTGGATGTAGTCTACCTTGATTTCAGCAAGGCATTTGATACTGTCTCCCACGACATCCTTATAACAAAGCTGAGAAAGTGTGAGATAGATGAGTGGACAGTGAGGTGGGTTGAGAACTGGCTGACTGGCAGAGCACAGAGGGTCATCATTAGCAGTGCAGAGTCCGGTTGGAGACCTGCAACTAGCTGTGTTACCCAACGGTCAGTGCTGGGTCCGGTCTTGTTCAACATCTTCATCAATGACCTTGATGAGGGGGTAGTGGCCACCCTCAGCAAGTTTGCTGATGGTATGAAGTTGAGAGGATTGGCTGACACGCCTGAAGGCTGTGCTGCCATTCAGTGAGACCTGGACAGGCTGGAGAGCTGGGCAGTAAGAAACCAGATGAGGTTTAACAAAAGCAAGTGTAGAGTCTTGCACCTAGCAAGGAATAATTGCATGCACCAGTACAGGTTGGGGGATGACCTGCTGGTGAGGAGCTCTGCAGAGAGGGACCTGGGTGTCCTGTTGAACGACAGGTTGGCCATGAGCCAACAGTGTGCCCTTGTGGCCAAAAAGGCCAATGACATTCTGGGCTGCATTAAAAAGAGCGTGGCCAGCAGGTCAAGGGAGGTGATCCTCCCCCTCTACTCTGCCCTGGTAAGGCCTCATCTGGAGTACTGTGTCCAGTTCTGGGCTCCCCAGTACAAAAAAGACAGGGATCTCTTGGAAAGAGTCCAGCAGAGGGCCACAAAGATGGTGAAGGGCCTGGAGCATCTCCCCTGTGAAGAAAGGCTAAGTGAACTGGGTCTGTTTAGCCTTGAGAAAAGAAGACTGAGGGGGGACCTGATCCAGGTCTGTAAGTATCTAAGGTGTGTGGGGCAAAGTGGCGAGGCCAGACTCTTTTCAGCAGTGTGTGGAGACAGGACAAGGGGAAACGTCCAGAAAATGGAGCATAGGAAGTTCCGCACCAATGTGCGCAAGAACTTCTTTACGGTGAGGGTGACGGAGCACTGGAACAGGCTGCCGAGGGAGGTTGTGGAGTCTCCTTCTCTGGAGATATTCAAGACCCACCTGGACACCCACCTGTGCGACCTGGTGTAGGGAACCTGCTTTGGCAGGGGGGTTGGACTCGATGATCTCTGGAGATCCCTTCCAACCCCTACGATTCTGTGATTCTGTGATTTTTGTCAGTTTCTATAACAGAAGGATAATTTGTGGACTTTCTTCCCCTGCTCTCTCTGTTGTTTTCCAGGAAAATAAATAAATAAATAAGATAAAATAAAATGTGATAATCACTGAAGGAAACAGATGTCTAGAGAAGAATTTTGATCCAATCCCAGGTGGAATTTAATTATCCAAGTAAGAAGATATGTTCTATGGGTGAAGACATACAATTTTCACACCTGTGAAGACCAGCCCTTCATATTACTATATTAAATTCGTAACAGTTTCAGTAGGTTTTATTCTGATCTTGTCGATGGTTTACGAGCTGGTTTGTTCTGATTGTGTGACTAGTGGGGCGGAGGGATTTCACAAAATCTGTGCCTCCGGAAAAGGGAAAAGGGGACCCCAAAATAATTAAAAACAGCAGCAACGATCTGAGGAGAAACAAACTAATTTACTAAATATGTTATCGGAATGCAAGATAACACACTATAATACAATATAATTAGAATTAAAGCTAATTAATCAAATATAATGAGAGAGAGTGTTCGAAAGGTGGATAGGCCTCACCATAACGCTGAGGTGAGATGCGCAGTCCGGTTGAGCAGCAGAGAGGAGAGCATGACGAAGAAGAGAAGGTCAGCTGACCTACCAAGGCTTTATATCTGTTCCCTCTGAGCAGAAATAATAAACAGCACAATGAACAGTCTTCTGGGTAATGTAGTTCTTCTTCTCTTCTGAACAGGTACCTGGAACTTTAACTCCCAGTGCACAACATGATGTTATGATGTGGAATACTGATAACCAAAAATCATAAAGCCATGACAGATTTTTACCACAAGACTTCTCTGGCTGTTTTAAGTCTCTCCATAAAACACAGATTTTCATAGATTTCCAGCAGCCACAAGGTTTCAGTCCATTCAGTCCACTATTCTCTACAAAAAGCGCAATTCCCTGTTCTTGCTTGAATAAATGTATTTTCCCAGAAATATACTTATTTCCCAAAGTTAACACCAGAAAAATGTAGTGTCAGACCTTACAGTGCCTCTTCAAAACTTGATTAGAAACAGTTTTCAGGGATTGGTTTAACTGTCATTTTTCAAGTCCATCAGTACATGCTTACTTATGTTTAATTGGTGTATGTGTGTTTGTGTGTGTGTTTTCATATATACATACATATATTTGTGTTTGATGTATCTGGAGAAAAAGTAGAATCTGTGGTTTTCAGCTTCATTTTAATGGATGTCATTTTATCTAACTGCTTCTCTACTGCCATCTGTAACACAGAAACAAAATTAAATGGAATGTTGGTGGGAAGATTCAACCTTTATTGCCATATCACCAAAATTGCCTCTGATGCTTTGGGCTAATGTCATAAAATAGGAGACACTGACTTCACGGCAGCCCACATGATATTGAGAAATTCCTAAGATCAGACAAAATTGGAAAGTCTCTGTTATCCCCTTCACAAATAATCATTTCTTCTGAAAGTGAGCACTACGCTAAAGTTTTGACAGCAAGTATTGAAATATCAGAGAAAAAGAAAAAACTGAGTTAGTGATTTATTTGTTTTAATAGATAAATAAATCCATATTTTGTTTTGTTTTTGTATGCAGTATGTTTTTTGTTCTTTTGTTGTTGTTGTTTTTTGTTGCTTGTTTGGATTGGTTTTGTTTATAAATCATAGAATTATCGAATCATAGAATCGCTCAGGTTGGAAGAGGCCTTAAAGATCATTGAGTCCAACCATGACCTAACCAAACTACCCTAACAACCCTCCACTAAATCATGTCCCTGAGCACCACATCCAAACGGATTTTAAACACATCCAGGGATGGTGACTCAACCACCTCCCTGGGTAGCCTATTCCAGTGCTTAACAACCCTTTCTGTAAAGAAGTTTTTCCTGATATCCAACCTAACCTTACCCTGGTGCAACTTGAGGCCATTTCCCCTCATCCTGTCACCTGTCACCAGGGAGAAGAGACCAACCCTGCTCTTGCTGCAGTCACATATCAGACATTGGAATAGAGCAATAAAATCTCCCCTCAGCCTCTTTTTCCCCAGACTGATCAGCCGCAGTTCCTTCATTCTCTCCTCGTAGGGCATATTCTCCAAGCCCTTCACAAACCTTGTTCCCCTATAAAAGTACTTGAAGGTACATTATGAAGTGCTACATCTGCAGATATATCACTTGAGTCACAAACAGAAATCAGTAACAATTTAATTGCCATTAATCTATATGAATATTTCTTTATATCCATTTTCATACCTTTGTACTGCACAGCAGTAGAGGACAGAATAAATGAAAACTTTAAACAATTTTTATGATGTACTATATGTATGGGGACATTATTTTCCCCTACTTGTGTGGGTTTGTAATATCAACAAGCATATAGTATCATTATAGCTCTGGCATCTGTTCCCAGAACTGAATTTGGCTGGAGAGAAGGATTAATTAATCTGTACCTGAAGTTCAAGCAGAAAATATATCTGGATTTTCTCAATATCTCTTTACAAGTGTATGGTGTTTTTCATCAATTGTGTAGTTCTTTTGAAGAAGAATGGAGAGTTGTTCTACATGACCATCGATTATGCATCAGTTCAGTGGGAAAATGTGAGATTCACTGCAAATTCTTGAGCTGGCTATTGAATCTAAGTTCTGTCAATTCTGAAATAACTGTGCTTTTAATATAAATGTAAGTGAAAAATTGTATTTATACTTTACATGCTGTTTTTGTTGGTTTTTTTTTTCCTACCAAAATGAAATTAAACATCTTAATTCTATTGTTTCATTCTTATTTTATTTTTGGACCATGAAGAAATTACTGTTCTACTTCATGTACAGTGGAAATTCAGATATGCAGGTAAATGAGGATGTTGTATTAAATGAAGAGGAATAAGCTTAGAAACAGATTTCTCTATTCTGGCTTTTAAGCTATATTTTAGCATTCTTTCCCCTATGGTCCAGAAAACAGTAGTCTTCTTGGCTTCATTTCTGAAACTCTATACCAGAAAATATTATTTTAATATGTACAATTACTTGTTTCTATGTAACACAAAACCTGCTAGAAGTCTGATTTTAAATGAGAAAATATGTACTCTTTTGGTTTCTTCTTTCCTCTTTTCCTCCCTCCCTCTCCTTCTCCCTTCCTCCCTTCCTTCCTTCCTTCCTTCTCTATTCTAATTCCATCATCTCCATCTCTGTTTTTGCAAGCTGATCCCCAGAAGAAGTGAAAAAATATCTCACGTAGGAGTAATAAACGTATTCCTTCCGGGCATCAATGCAATAATTTCTTTTAATCTGTGAACTATTGTCATTGAGATAATCAAGACAGACATTTACCATGTTCTTTCTTCCTTCAGTGTGATTCCATGTAAGTGATTTCTTTGAGATCACGACATAAATTAGGAGAGAATTTAGCTTATAAATATTCAAAAACTGATTAACTTCTATTGACACTGGATAATGTCATGCATTTGTTCCTTGCTGCTAAATAATAAATTCAGCAGTTCATGTGATGTGTCACAGCCTATGAAAATAGTAATGAGCATTAAACAAATTATCTGACTCCAGTTGGCTTAATATCATATTAACCAAAAGAAAGCAATCCAGAGATTCAAACATCTCAAAAGTACTTTTCATCAGCCTTAAGAAATTACAAATATGTTGTTTCTTTTCTTCTTTTTCATAATGAGTGGAAGTACTTTATGTATTTTTCATCATGAAGAATCAATTTAACATAAAGTTTATTTCACTAATTTAAACATACTTTTTTTTTCTTGAAAAGTGCTCTGAATATTACATAGATAATACCAAGAGGCATTCTAATTATAAAATCTATGTTAATTCCAGATCCTCTGTCTCCTTTTTTCTTTTTTCTTTTTTTGTTTTCTTTTTTTCAAATTCTCTATTGATTTCTAACAAAAAAGAGAGTGACATTGGATTAGAATGATTGTATATATTTCAGCCAATTTTGGTATTAAAATTTGCAATTTGTAATCTCATACTCCTTTGAACTAGTAATACAATTTTCAATATATTCACGTTACAGAAATAAGTTAAAGCAATCCAGGACTTTTGAGGACAGCAGGAGTCCAGTAAGTGAATTGAAATTGCTAAGCTACAACTCCTATACTCCATACTTACAACAGAATCAGAATCCTAGTACGACTTAGGTTGGAAGGGGCCTTAAAGAGACCTTAGCAACTTGTGCAGAATGTTATCTCCCAGAAACTGGAAGAAAAGAAGGTCATCAGGAGTGGTCAACATGGGAATCGTGCTCAACCAACCTGGTAACTTTCTATGATGCTGTGATACACTGAGGATAGAGCAGTAGATGTGTATCTTGACTTCAGCAAGGATCTTGACAATTTCTCCCACAATATCCTTGTAGTGAAGCTTAGGAAATATGGGTTAGATAGGTGAATAGTAAGGTGGATTGAGAACTGGCTGACTGGCAGATCTCAGAATGTTGTGATCAACTAGGCCTGTAATAGTAAGCCCTGTAAACTCCAGGGGTTGGTGCTGGGTCTGGTCTTGAGAATCAGTGATCTGGACGAAGGGACAGAGTCCGCCCTCAGCAAGTTTGTTGACGATACAAATGTGAGAGGAGTGGCTGGCATACCAGAAGGCTGTGCTATCATTCAGTGAGATCTGGTGTCAATGGTTTATGGGTTGGTTTGGCTCGGTTCTGTGACTAGTGGGGCAGGGAGACCAACAGACACACACTCCAGGAAAAGGGAAAGGGGAAAAGGGGAAATGGTAGGGAGATGGGCCTAAAAACAAAACAGCAGCAACAATCTGAGGATAAACAAAGTGATTTACTAAATAAGGTATCGGAATGCAAGATAACAGGCTATAATACAATATAATACAATATAATTAGAATCAAAGCTAATAAAATAAATAAAATGAGAGTGTCAGAAAATGGAAGGCCTTACTCTAATGCTGATGTGAGATGTCTAGCCAGGCCAAGCAAAAGGGAAAAGAGGGAGTGTCTCATGATATGAAAACTGTTTTATCTTTCCCACTGAAAGGAAAATGGAAACAGAACAACACAAAGTACTCTGGAGTATGCAGTATGTTGTTCTTCTCTCCTGAGAATCAGGTGCCCGAAACTATCCATGATCCACAGAACTGGAGCACTTGTCTTGTTCCTATTATCAGAGCGAGAGCAGGTTCTTTGATATATGTATATCTGATGTAAGATGAAGAAACAATTGTTCAAATGTTGGTCCTATCAGTTTATTACAAATCCTAGTCACTAAGAGAGATGGGGAAGGGAAGGCAGCGATGATTACAAATTAGAGTGATGTGGAAGGGAAAGTGGGCAATAGAAAAGATAGGAAAGGAGCAAGAATTACATAAAGCGGGATAATCACCACCAAGATCCACCAGTGTCCTGTTGCATGTCGTTCCGATGGTCCAAGGCCAAAACAGGAGCAAAAGCGCAGGGGAGAGCAGCAGCAGAGTGGCTGGCCTTAGGCAGCATGCAGGCACAGGAGAGCGGGCAAATATCCTGTCATGAGGCACCTAATATCAGACACAGCCCTCTTGGTTGTAGGTCTCTTTTTTATCCTTCTTCTTCTGCCAGCGTGGCATTCCTGGGCATTTTGTAACTCATGTGCAGCACCTCTGAGATGGCTGTCTCCCTCAAGATGAGCCCACAGTAAAGACTGCTTCCTGGCCATTAAGCTGCTACTTCTCTCTCTCTTGTTGCCCCTGGACTGCAAATCTTTAGACAAAAGTTTTCTCCAACTTTGACCAGGACTTGCCTGGACTTGTCCGGCTCTGTTCCTCATCAAGCTTTGAGACAAAGGTGCAAAAAAGAATAATCTCTTACAGCACTTCATCCCACTGTTGATGTCATTAGTAAAAAATATTAAAGATCATCAGTCCCGCTATTGCCCAGGGCCTCATCCAACCTGGACTTGAATGCCTCCAAGGATAACACTTTCAGAAATTCTCCTTGCAGCCTTTTCCAGTGTCTCACCACCCTCTGAGTAAAGAATGTCTACCTAACATCTAACCTAAGTCTCCTCTGTTTAAGTTGAAAATCTTTCTCCCTTGCCTTGTAACTATTAGACCATGTAAACAATTAGTCTCCTTCTTGAGGCTGCAGTGATGTTTCCACAGAGCCCAGCTTCATCACTCTGTCTTCACAGAAGAGGTGCTCCAGCACTCTAACCATCTTCACGGCCCTCCTCTGGACCCATTACAACAGCTTCACATCCTTCTTGGGTCCTCATAAGGGCAGAATGGAGGGGGACAATTACCTCCCTCAACCTACAGGCCACGCTTCTCTTGATACAATCCAGGGCACTACTGGACATCTAGCTGCAAGCACACACTGCTTGCTCATTCCACCTTTTAGTTCACCAGAATCCCCAAGTCCTGCTCCACAGGGCAACTCTCAATTAGTTCTTCTCCCAGTCTGTACACATATCTGGGATTGCCCCTACCCAAGTGCAACAGCTTGCACTTGGCCTTGCTGAATCTCAGTCGGTTCACATGGGCCCACTTCTCAAGCCTGCGTAAGTCCTTTAGGATGGCATCTCTAACTCCTATTTCATCATCAGAAATTCTGGGCATCTCTGTCACTCCTCATTAAATCTGTCCAGGTTAACACATCAGTCCAGAAATGTTATGGTTCCTCCATCTGGGTTTCTGCATCAGCCTAACTGCTTTGCTGAATGGTCACCATATTTGTTTCAATAGAATGCTGCTCTTTGATGTTCCCAGATAAGAAAACCCAGTCCATCTTGAGTTCTCCTGGCACATCCTTTCTGTGCAAACTGCTGCACAAACTGCTCTATCACACCCTTACTGACATACCATCTTCTATCTCACCATCCTTTTCGCCATGCTTCTGGTCACTTGTGCTCCCTAGGGGTTGCCTTTGTACGTATTGAGGTGTTACGCTCCTACTCCACATCCTACCCATCCCTCATCATCCACTCTCATGAGAATTGGAGGCTTAGTAACTCCTGGTGGTTCTCTCCTCACACTGGAGTCTCCTTGATTTCAAGACTCCCATTACATAACTGTAATCCCCCACTCAGATGCAGAACATGACTGCAGTGGTGCTGATTGCCTCAGAAAATGACTTTGGCGTTCATTTGTTGTATCCTTTATACATTTAGCAACCCACAAATGAGAATTTACAGGCTGTGTACATTAACCAGTAGTTCTAGCAATTTCGAAGAAAACAAAACCCTGTAGAATCACTGTTACAAACTGTATGTGCTAGAAAGATAAAACACAGTACTGAACCAGGCCCCCTAGTTCTAATTTAGTATTTCTAACTTGCACAGTAAAATGCATATTCTCTTATTCAGTATTGGACTGAGTTAAAATTGGCACAGTGGAGTCACAATTCTATGCAAATTCATTGATCTGCTAGACCAATACCAAGAGGCTAATTACAGTGTTTATTTAAAGACCCTTTAAATCTTTGGTGCCCATAATGTTATTTTATTGATGATACAATATTTATTTATGTTCCTCTATTTACACATGATAAATATTTTGTATTGAATGTATCTTTAACAGAAGAAGGAAATTAAAAAAAAAAAGGAAATATAGTATTTTTATCCATCTATAACTTCTGATATAGATTAGAATAAATATTAAAATATTTCAAATAGAAGCTGAATTTTTGCTTCATATAATGTTTACATTATGCCTGATTTTGTGACAACTCAGATTATCATTTTGATGAGTGACGTATTTGTTACTGAAATGATGATTCAGAACAGGCATTCACAAAAACCTTCTACTGAATAAACTTAATGCTAATCCCAATTTTTTGGCTTTGGAATGTTAATGTGTCATTAGGCGTATATGTCCACACATGTATGTGTCAGCCTCAACAAGGTCACTGCTGTAGTCGTGTTCATAGAATTTGTTTGAAGTGATCATGTCTGAAGTAAAAATTACCAGAGTTGTTTTGGCTCACAATTTTGGTATTTTTTATATCAAATATGTTACTATCAAAAATTTTGTTTTGAATATATGATAGAATTTCATAACATGATGATCTTATCTCTCAAAATTTAAAATTGCAAGAAGAATATGCTGAAAGTTTTTTTGTAGTCTGACGAGAAATAATCCTTTTTATCTGGGACTCTTCATTGTATAACAGGATTTTCAGTATGTTAGATGAACAGCATCAGTCTATAAAAAGGACTATTCTGTTTGTTTCATTTTAACCACATTGCATCGTATGCATCACTTAGATTTGAAACTTGAAAAGAAACATTTGCTTTATCTTATAGAATTTTTTAGGAATAAGAGAAATTGATCCATTCTTTACTAGAATTACATCAAAGTAGTGTGATAGTAAATATGATTTTCCATTCATTGAAAGTATTTCTTGTTTGTTTGATTTGTGGATTTATTTTTTCTTAAAAGAAAGAAAACAGTTTTATGGTTGTAACAACTATTGAATCACTTGTCTTGTGTCATCTTGTGGATCTAGAAAAAGGAGTCACCTATCAACAAAAAAGGCTGTGAGAGACAAGGCTGTTTTTCTCTTTTGTCTCAAAGCTTGCTTCGTGAGGCCTTTCTGGTGATAAGACTCTAACTGACAATTGCAAATTATCTAGGGGGGCGAGTGGTAGGTGTCACCGTGCCACAGTACCTCTGCTCATGATTGTAAAGATAAGCAGAAGCGGGACAAGCAGTCTTTTTCAGGGGTGCGGCTTGAAGGAGCTGACCACTGCAAAAGGTGATAATGCTTGTGCATGGCAACGAGGGCACCACTCCCTGCTGGCTTATCTGTTGGACCAGGTATGTCACGCTAACAGAAAGAAGAAAAAAAAACAGAGAAATGGGGGATAAAAAGGCCCTCACTAAACTAAGGATTTTGGAGGAGAACTCCCAAAGAAACCTTTGACGGAGAATTCCCTGAGGGGAAAACCTCTTTGGAAGAACCCCCCCCTGCGGCCTGCTTGCTGCGAAGCTTCCTGGCTTCCTCCCATCCCTCGCGGTGACCAGACGAGTTCCTGAGAACAACGGACCTGCTACGAACCTCGCTGGACCCACGGTGGTGACTATCTCTTGCTTTCTATGAAGACTCCTTGCTTATTTCCTATCTCTTTTCTATCGCCCATCTTCCCTTCCCCATATACCTAAGCAACTAGGATTTGTAATAAACTGGTTGGACCAACATTTGAACCGTTGTTTCTTAATCTCACGTCGGGTATACATACATTAAAAGAACCTCATCTCCCTCCTATAAATTGGAGCGAGACAAAGGCAAAGCTTCAAGTTGGGATACATACCACTTTGCTGTTTAAATACTGAATAAAAGGCTTATATACTGAATAAAAAGCTTAAATACAGCTTATATAAGGAAAACTATAGATATTTGTGTTGCTAAAGATCTTTTTTAAGCAGGTGTGGAAGGCCTGCTTTCAATCTCAGTTCATGTCAGGTAGGTCTTTGTCTTGAAAGCTTCCAATGACAGGGTTTGCACACCTTTCCGGGCAGTATTTTCCAGTGCTACAGTATTCTCATTATAGATTTATTTGTTATTACTGGCAGGTACCACCTGCCAGTAACTAAAGGAGTTCTGCTCCATTGTCTTCATATCATTCTCTCAATTATTTAAAAATTTGCAGGCTACAGATATACTACATCCCACACTCTTGTCCTCTTCTTCAAAATGTCCTTTGATGTCACTTGACCATAAAAGCTTCTAATGAAAACTCTTCTTTATACCTTGTCCTCCTTTAGCTGTTTGGGGGTCACAAAACTGGACAAAATATTTCAGGTGAGACTCTGCCACATAGAAGAGGAATGCAACTTCCTGAAATCTTTTGACTGCATTCCTCGTGGTATAGTTAAAAACTCTTGTGATATATTAATCATGAAAGAGCACAAGTGGCACATGTAGAACTTACGTTCCACTGTGATCCATAGGTACTTTTGACCAAGGCTTAATCAGTCAGTTGCTAGCCTGTGCTGATGTGTAGTCTATTTTGGAAATTTCTTATCTTCCTTTTGACCAAAAGGAATTTTCTATTTTGTTTTGATTCTATTTCTGACACAGTTTTTAAGCTGCTAAAGATCACTCTGCATTGAAGTGCTACTATCTGATGTGTCAACCACTTCTCCTGAAATAGTTTAACAGAGTTACTGAGGGCACATTCTGTCCTATCACTCACATGGATGTTGAATTTAATGCACGCTATTTTCACCAGTGCTGTAGTACCCAGTTTGATAATGGCTTTGAAGCTATCTCTCTTAGATTAGAGATTCAGACATTTTAATTCTTGCAAATACAATATCATCCTTTCAGATCCTTCACACGAGTCCCTCCTGGTTTCTAAAACTTGAAAATCTCCAAGTTCTTTGGTAGCATCATATTCATTAATCCCAATTGATGATAAAATTACTTCCCAAATCAGAATCATAGAATCACCAAGGTTGGAAATGGTCTCCAAGTTTATCCAGCCCAACTGTTCACCTATCACCAATATTTTCCAAAAATCCATGTCTCTCAGTAAAACATCTAAAAATTTCTGAAATACCCCCTAGGATGGTGACTCCACCATGTCCCTGGGAAGCCCATTCCAGCACCTAACCACTCTTTTGGAGAAGTTTTTTAGTAGTATCCAACCTGAATCTGTTCTGGTGCAATTTGAGGCCAATCCCTCAAGTCCTATTGCTAGATATACGGGAGAAGAGGCCAACCTCGACTTCACCACAACCTCATTTCAGGTAGTTGTAGAGAGCCAGCCAGACAGTTCTTTACTCAGCAAAGAGTGTATCTGTCCAAGCCATCGGATGCCAGCTTCTTCAGGAGAATACTGTGGGATACAAAGTCAAAAGCTTTGCTGAAGTCTAGGTAGACTGTGTCAACAGCTTTTCCTTCATCCACCAGTTGAGTAACTCAATCATAGAAGGAGATCAGGTTAGTCAGAAGAACCTACCATTCATGAACCCATGCTCGCTGTGTCTGATCCCCCTGTTGTTCTGCACAGGCCTTGTGATCTCCCTCAAGATTATATTTTCCATATTCTTCCCTGGAACTGAGGTCAGGCTGACAGGCCTGTACTTTCCCAGGTCCTCCTTATTACCCTTCTTGTGGATGAATGTCACGCTGGCAATTCTCCAGTCCTCTGGGACGTTTCAGGTTGACCACAAACACTGATAGGTGGTGCCAAATGGCTTGGCAATCATCTCCACCAGCTCCCTCAGTACCCTCACAAGGATCCCATCCAACTTCATGAACTTGTGGACTGCCAGGTGGAGTAATAGGTCTCTAAATGTTTCCCCTGAATCACGGAGGATTTATTCTGCTCCTTATCCCAGATTTCTAGGTTGGAGGGTAGAGTACCCTGAGGATAACTGGTCTGATTTTTAAAGACAGGTGTAAAGAAGGCATGGATAACCTCAGACTTTTCTTTATTCTCAGTGGTCACATTTCCTGCTGTGTCCAGTAAAGGCTGGAGATTTTCCTTAGCCCTCCTCTCACTGTTAATATACTTGTAAAATGTTTTCTGTCCTCTTTTACCTCAACAGCCAAACTGAGTTAAAGCTGGGCTTTTGCCTTTCTAATTTTCTCCCTGCATGTCCTAACAACTTCTTTCTACTCTCCCTGAGTTGCTCATCCCTTATTTCACAGGACATAGATTCTCTTTTTCTCCTGGAGCTTCAGGAAAAGCTCCCTGTTCATTCATGCCAGCCTTCTTCCCTGCCAGCTCATCCTGAGGCACAGGAGGACATCCTGCCCCTGCACCTTTAAGACTTCCTTATTCAGGGGTGAACAGCCTTTCTGGATCTCTTAACCCTTCAGAACTGACAAAGACACTCTCCCTACCGGTGTCCTGAACAGTTCAAAATCCTCCCTCCAGAAGTCCAAGGTAGCAGCTTTGCTGGCCCCTCTCCTGACTTCACCAAGAATTGAGATTTCTAACATTTCATGGCCACACTGTCCAAGACAGCTCCTGACCTCCACATCTTCCAGCAGTCCTACTCTGTGAACAACAGATCTAGCGGTGTACCTCTGCTGGTAGGCTCTCTTACCAGCTGCATCAGGAAGTTATTTTCTATACACTCCAGAAACCTCCTAGACTATTTCTTCAACGTTGTATTACATTTTCAGTACACATAAGGGGAGTCTCCCATGAGAACAAGCGTTGGCAATCACATAATTTCTGCCAGCTGCTCGCAGAATGCCTCATCCATCCCTTCATCCTGGTTAGTTGATCTATAACAGACCTCTACCTGGATGTCGGTCCTGTTGGTCTTCCCCCTGATCTTTAGTAACAGAGATTTAACCTTATAATTCCCAGCCTCAAGCTCGACAGTATCAAAACACTCTCTAACATAGAGAGCCAAGCCATCGCATCTCCTTCTTTGCTTATACATTCTGAAGAGCTTATAGACATCCATTCCAGTACTCCAGTCATGGGTGATCCCACTATGTTTCAGTAATTGGCGTCTAAGTCACAACTTGCCTGTTACACAATGGCCTCCATCTCCTCCTCTTTGTTGCCCATGCTGTGTGCATTGGTGTAGATGCATTTCAGCTAAGCCCCTTCCCTCACCCCTAATCCTGTCATAATTCCCACAGGCTCATCTCTAGCGAGCCAGGTTTTATCCCCTCTACTCTTCATACCTAGCTTAAAACCCTCTCAACAAGCTATGCCAGTTCCTAATACTGCCTGATTCCAATAATACTCTTCTCTTTTTATTATTTATTTATTTATTTATTTATTTATTATTTTAAATATGGGAAACCCAGGGCTGGTTTTGCTTCCCTTTGTCCAACAAGAGCAAAGAGAGGTAACAAAGCACACAGATGAACCTGAATAATTTGTAGTAAAATTCAGAAGGAAAGCTATCTGAACAGCCACCCAGCTAATCAATAGAATTTGGTGGTATCATATGCAACACTGGATGGACTGCAAAAGCATAAAGTGAATATTTAAAAGAAATTTGAGTTTTCTGCAAAAAAATAATAATATATCAATGTATAAATCTCAGTGAAAACCTGTGTTTATCATAGAATCATAGAATCATAGAATCATAGGTGTTCGAAGGGACCTCCAGAGATCATCGTGTCCAGCCCCCCTGCCAAAGCAGGTTCTTTACACCAGGTCACACAGGTATATATGAAGCAGTAGCTAAAAAACAAAGAAAAAAAGAAAAAGAAAGAAACAAAAAGGAAGTTAAATAAGAGGTTGTGTGAACAGAAGCACATATGAAAATCAACATTCTGGAGTTTTGATGAAAAATGTCCAGCTACCAAGAGAATTCATATAGGGTGTTTAATCTGAGCTCAGTAAAAACTTTTCCAAATACAGGGAATACCTTTGATCTGTATTCTGCCCAGGTGGCTACTTCATAACTGAACTGACAAATATTTCAAGCCTCTTCTGTTCTCAAATATGACTGAAACAGCTGTAGCCAAAGCAGAGGCCTGAGAAAAGTCATAAGAACTCTAATCATGACAACAAGTCATAAGTCTTGATCCTATAGTTCATGAGCTGTTTTCAAACACTGTATCTTAAAACAATATGTAATTTTTTTGTTGCACTGTCATGAAATAACCAGACACAATTTATAATCACTCTACATACCTGTGTGAACAAAGTAACCACAGCAGGGGCAAACAGTAGTATGCAATGTACACTGCTCTAAAAATAATACCTCGTATTTTATGTTGGCCCACAGTGTCAGAGATGGATGTTGGTGGTACGGCAGTAGAGGCTGAACCTTCCCATCAATATTCCGTTTTCTTTTTTTTTTCTCTGTGACAGGTGGTAGCAGAGGGGCAGTCTGATAAAATGACATCATGATGTCACATGACATGAAAGTGCATGTGAAGCAAATAAATGTCATTTAATTCCTCCATGCAGAAAAAAAAAAAAAAAAAAAATAGTTTAGCTTTCATTAGCTTTCACCAGCGTTTGCTGAATGTTTATGGTGGCCAAACTGTGGATGTGAGCACAATGAGGTGAAGGTCGGTGTGTTTCAGCAGTAGTGACAGTGACACAAAATACAAGCCATATTTTGGACATCCATACACAACTGTCTCACTGTGAAATAATGAACATCTCCATCAGCTCATCTGCTTGAATAAGCTAATGGTGGTGACTATGTTGAAAAATTGTGATAATTTTCTCTATCAGATATTATTATTGTGCTCTTTTTCTCTGCTATAATTTCCATATAATTTCTAAATAAATTGAAAGTATTACTTTGACCACTGAAGTTAAAAAAAGCTGCTAGAGAAAACAGCAGATAGTACAAGTGATTGTTCATAGGCAGAACTTCCTGTTGGACACAGAGAAGGGTGATTGGTAAAACAAAATAAAAATTATTTGGAGCAAAAGAAAAGAGCAAAATATCCTAAAAACATCATAAATGCAGAAGAAAGATGAGTCAAAAAAAAACCATTTCTCTTAATTCCTGTTTCTACAGTCAAAGAGCTTTCAAGTCTGTGACTTGTGATTAAGAAGTGGTCTCAGCAAGGATCATTGTCACCTTTGGTAACTATATGTCATGGCACCATGTTTAGAATGAGAGTGTTAAAGATGATTAATTTCCTAATATACCTATATTTGCATCACTTGCTTCAACATTAGTGAACAGGAAAGAAGAAAAAGAATGAGTTGATAAGTAAACATTCAGCAAGAACATGAAAGCCTCTGCCAGAGGATGACCTGATCAACAGCCAAGTACCCACACAGCCACTCATTCACACTTGGGACAGAGAAAAGTGGAAGGTGAGAACTCTAAAATTGGTATAGTGACAGATTTATAGGTAAGCAAAAACTGAAGACGCAACCAAAGCAGAAAGAGCAATGTCACGGTTTTGTGATTTTGGTTTTTCAGTATTCCACATCATAACATCATGTAGTGCATTTGGAGTTAAAGTGTTTACACTCTAATCCGGCTACCTGCCCCTACACGTCATGGAGGGATGGGCTGGGGGTGGTGCTGCTTTTCTTCGGATTCCCAACGAAGAGGCAAGTGCTCCGTTAACTCTCTCTCTCCACTTTGTTTGATTTATCCGTCTCAATTAGATTGTATTATATTATATTATAGTTAGTAAAATAAGTTTACCTCCCTAGAGGTCTGTTTGTTTTCTTTCCTTTCCTTTTCCCTTCCCCTTCCTCTTTGGGGGGGGGGGCTGGGAAGGGGGCCCTTGGGCCCACTGTCCCTGTCACGGGCATAGACTGGTCCAGGTAACCCCGTGACAGTTTTTGGTGGAGAATGCGGGCATAAGCTTCCTAGATTTTTAGTTTTTTTTTAAAACGATTCTCTGCTTTTGGAGTGTGTTCACTAGTTTTATTTTCCTTCTTTTAGAAAAGAAGGACTCTCACGAGTGCTCACTGAACACCCTGACCTTGAAAGTCTAGGCGGACAGCCAGTATTCTGGGATATTTGTAAACTTTATTATCTTGTTTTTAAAAAGGATAGGCAGAGGCAGAGGAGCATTGCTAGTTTAACCTTAAGGTAGTCTGCCACACTCTGGACATTGTACAGAGTGTCTGTCACAGCCACCAACTATGAATCCGCTCTCGATTGTGGGGACGCTGTTTAAAGCATTGAATGCGATCATGTTCTTTACAAATTATTGGCCCATTATTAACATCGCGCTTTCTTGTTGTGGACTCATGTTCATATATAACCAAATAAGGGCCCTGATGGAGACACCTGTCTGGTACTTATATGCCATGTGGTATAATTTGAATTTTGACACTTGTATCCCAGATGGGGTAGCTAACTTCACAAGCAATTACATCCCAGATGGAATAGCTAATTTCACAAACACCACGATGTTCAAACCGGTTTCCAGGCTTCCTTTTTGGTTCTTCTCACGTTATTCGAATACCGAGCTAGTGATCATGCTCGTGGGTGCACTCGTGTGCATGATATCAATTCCCCTGAATGTGTTCTTATACATTCGTGTTGTGCGGAAGGAATCTCCTCCGAAACCAGAGAATACTGACTGGCAGGGAAGATGGAGAGGTTTAGGAAAGATCTTAGAAGCGTGGGGACCCGCAATGTCATGGGATTTCACTCTTGAACACCTGTGGGATCCCGAGAAACTAAGTCAGTATTTGAGTCAGGGATGGTGCGGCTTGCGCAAATCTAGGGAGGTACAACTTATTTGGGGCTTGGCTTGTGCTTACCGTGCCCTGTATAATACTGTTCTGGAGAGAGAGAGTTTTCGAGCTGAGGTTTTAGCCAAAGGGGGAAATCCCCAAGTTAAATCGGGTCAACCACAGGAAACACCAGTAACAATGTCAGTTGCCCCTGTGGAAGGCAAGAAATGGAAACGAGTGTCCTCGCGTCTAGAACGAAAGAAGGAAGAAGCGGAGGAGGAGGCAGAGAAAGATCCAGGCGAGGGGCCCTCCCCAGAACCAGTATCGAGGAAGGCAAAAGAAAAAACTAAGAGCCATGAAGAAGAGAGTGATGAAGAGGAGGTCTCTATTACTGTTCGTCGACCTCTGAAGTTGACTGAAATCCAAGGCTCAAGAAAGGAGTTTACACGGCAATCGAAAGAAACTCTTGTTTCCTGGTTGCTTCGCTGCTGGGACAAAGGAGCCAATAGCTTGTCTCTAGATGGTAATGAAGCTCGCCAACTAGGAAGTATCGCCGGAGACGCAGCTATCGACAGAGGGATTAGTAGATGTTGGGATGGAGCTATCACCCTATGGGAACGACTGTTAATAGCTGTGAAGGAAAGGTATCCCTACAAAGACAGTTTGAAGCCTGTGATAATACAGTGGGATACAGTTGAAAAAGGTATCCAGTATTTAAGGGAAATAGCCGTGGTGGAAATGTTGTATAACCCTAATTTTGTTCCTAATGATCCACACCAAGACCATGATCCGGAGAGAGTGGGAACGACGCCTGAAATATGGCGGCAACTCACAACAACAGCACCAGTAAGATACGCCAGTACGCTAGCATCAACGTTTAAGAGATACGAAGAACAACTGAGAAGACCCTTAATTCTCGAATTGGTTATTATGCTTCAAAACTATGAACAGCTGCTACCTCCAACTCACGCTTTCGTTTCCGCCATCTCAAAAGTAACAGACCAACTGAATAAAGTGCAAGAGCAAGTGTCTCAATTGATTAACCGCGACAAACCTGTAGCAGTATCAGAAACGCCTGATGAAGATCAGGATAATCCAAGGAGCCTAATGAAGGGAATGAATGAGCTGATCAAACTAATGAAAATCCAGCTAACTAAAGATGATGAACCCTCTGTCTCACCTGTATCAACAAAAATCTCAGCTATTAAAGGCAAACGCTTCCCGGCTCAAGCAAGGAATACTACGCCGCGTGTTGCCTTGTGGCGTTACTTACGTGACCATGGAGAAGACATGAAGAAATGGGATGGCCAAGCTACTCCTGTACTACAGGCACGGGTGAGAGAATTACAAAAATTAATCTCCAGTCCAGTTGCTCCAGTTACAACAGGTAATGAATAGAGGGGCCCTGCCCTCAGTCAGGGGGGGGAAAGGGATAATAGAGTCTATTGGACTGTGTGGATTCGATGGCCTGGCACATTAGAACCACAGAAATACAAGGCACTGGTGGATACCGGGGCACAGTGCACTCTAATGCCCTCTAGTTATGAAGGGACAGAATCAATTCATATTTCTGGAGTGACTGGGGGCAAAAAAGGCAAACAAACGAAAAAAAATCTAAAAAAAGAATAATAAATCCCAGCTTTTCATGTTAACGGGACAATTACATTCAATATATGAATTACAATGGCTAGGGGTTCACTAATAGTTCGCTGCCTGATTTGTATAGCAGCGTTCAATGAACTAACTCAAGGCCCCTTATTTATTTATCTAGTGTGATTCAGTCAGAACTCACATGACTAAATCAGTGAAGGAATTTTGGCCATGCCCAACAAGAACTTTCACAGCTTAATGAATGGTAAGTTTATTAACAGCAGACTACAGGTTATTTTGGATTGTTAGTGATAATTCACTGTCTGCAGTGTGGGTTTAACCAAGAGTAATGTAAAGCACATGCAAAAAAACTTAAATCCTGGCCACAAGCATATTACTTTATAAAACAAACTATAGATATGACTAAATTTCTCAGCACTCAGTATAGCTAGTAGTGTGAGAACCTTACCCAGTAGGTATCCCTATCAGGTGGAAAGAGGTGCTCAGCCTCTCAGTTGATCTTTGATGCTAACAGTGTCCTCCTGGGTTGTCTGCAATGGTATCTTCTCTAATCTTCCTCCTGTCTTAAGCCATTTTCATATTATTTTTTATCCTACAGGTGGAGCTTGACTGACTCTACTCATTACATGACACGATTCTGTTTGGTGTAATATTATTTCACCTTGGTTTTGAAGATAAAAAATTCAGACGATGTGCTCAGTGAGGTGTGGTCACACCTTAGAGGTGGGTAGCTTTTGGGATGGAGGTGTGTTTTGGCATTATAAAGAGTGTACATGCTCATTGAGCAAAGTTCACCAAAGTTTGCCATTTTGTCAAAAATATGAAAGACTTCTGGCCCAGAGGTAGCAGGTAATCAGTTTGGCACCACTAAGTTTGCATCCAGGCTTTGTTGTTCTTAAAGTCAGTATATCGGTTTCTTCTGATGTTGCTGATGCCTAAGCTTGCTACTATGGATGACAGAACTTGGCCTCATAGTCTCTACTTCTCTGTACTTTCTGTGCTATTTAATAGCATACAGATTGCACTCTACTCTTGTACCCCAGCAAACAATTTCCAGTAAACAGTGCTATTCTTTAATAAATAATTTCATGCAGTTTTGCAGAAAAGTGCTTGTAAAATATGAAAAGTTTCTAGTTGTTTTGAACTTATTGCTAGATCTCGTAATTTTAGTATTCTGTATATGGCTATGTTCAAAGAGATAAATTTGAAAGTAATTTTTCATAAGAAATTCTTTTAGTCATATATTGTTTGAGAAAAGAGTAGTCTCAGTGAAGAGCGCTTTCTTAATTCTTTTGTGTGTTTTGGTAACAGATCAAATAAGTATACTACTGACACATGTAATTTTCTACTGGTGATATTCTCAGTACCGAAAGGAGAGCTGTAAGAAAGTAGGCAACAGACTCTGTAGCAAAGTCTGTGGTGATAGGACAAGGGGAAATGGTTTTGAAGTAAAACAGGTGAGATTTAGATTGGATATAAAGAAAACTTTTTCTACTCTATGTATAGTGAAACACTGGAACAGGTTGCTCAGGGAGGTGGTGGATACCCTGTCCCTGGAGATGTTCAAGGTCAGGCTGGTCCAGGCTCTAAGTAACCCAATGCACCTGCACATGTCCCTGTTCATTGCAGGGGAGTTAGACTAGATGAACTTTGAAGGTCCTTTTCAACTCAAAGAATTTCATGATTCTATGTATTTTGGTTCTTTCTAAAATGAGATTTAAGTGACACAATCTAATTGCTTTGGGGAAAAAAAATATTATTAGTATCAAATTTATAAAAAAAAAGAGAGGAAAAAGGAGAGAAAGAAAGGGAGAAAATTATAATGACAAGGAAAAAGAAAAAGGAAAATTAACAATGTGAGTCATATTCTATAGTTAAGCCCACATGGCCCAAACTAGACATTTCAATGTGTGTAAAGACTGCCACATTGTTGTTTCCACTTGGAATAGTATTTTACACTTTCTATACTACTAAGTAAAGCAATCATATAGTCTATTGACAGGCTTGTTTTTTAAACTTTCAAAAAATTTCCTCAGCTTAATAAGTATTGATATATAACATGATTATTATAACTTGTTATTAATGATAATTATTACAGTGACAAACACATTTCTGATTAACGTTAATAGGTACTTCAATGTCCTCTTTACTGTTGATCCCCGAGGACCATATGTTGAGCAATGATACTTGTTTGCCTTGTGCTTTGTTTTTTGTTTTTTGTTTTTTTTAAACCTCCTTCTCTGTCTCAAAAAGGCAGCAGGTGTTCTCAGGGCTGCCAAGTGTCATATATTTGCTTTGCCACAATTAATGACACCCCACCGAGTCACACCTGTCTACAGCCAAGCTTATTTAATGTAACTTGCCCTGAGTAATAAAAAGGAAGTGACTTCCTGTTTCCAAAGCAAAGATCTTTTATAAAATCATGTCTTTCTAGAGATGTTGCAATTGCTTTTAGTTAGCATTCAGACTGTAGAGCTGTTTTCCATGTCTATTTTCAAAGGCTTCTCCTCTCCGTTTTTTCTCTTTAACTTTTACAGAAATTGTCACATTTTCTATTTCTCTCTAACAAGGTTTTTGTTGTTGTTGTTTTTTAGTTTCTTTCTTCTTTGAGAATTCTTCCTTTTTTTTTCTTTTTTTATTTTTTTCTCTTTCTTAATTTTTTCCTTCATTTTTGTATTATACTATAAAAAATATGCTTATTATACAATCTTGGGGATATAACTTTAAAGTATAAATCCACTGAAATGGGTCATGACCTTTACTGTTAGCCTAGCCTGCTATTTAAGTCTAATAACTTATTTTTCTAGTGAAATTTTTTAGGATCCAGTTGCCTAGGACCTTCTTCAGACAGCTTTTGAATAGTTCAGAGGATGGAGATTCCATAGCCTCTCTCGGTGTTGTGGTTTGGTGATTTTTCTTTTGTGATCAGTATTCCACATCAGAACATCATGTGAACCAGTAGGAGTTAAAGAGTTAATGTTCTGGTTCCGTTTACTGCCCCTTATGGGCATGTGGAGTATCCTGA
>JACDJE010000912.1:624333-670768 GCA_016647715.1 Pavo muticus
CTCTCTCTCTCCACTTTGTTTGATTTATCCATCTCAATTAGATTGTATTATATTATATTATAGTTAGTAAAATAAGTTTACCTCCCTAGAGGTCTGTTTGTTTTCTTTCCTTTCCTTTTCCCTTCCCCTTCCTCTTTGGGGGGGAGGCTGGGAAGGGGGCCCTTGGGCCCACTGTCCCTGTCACGGGCATAGACTGGTCCAGGTAACCCCGTGACATGCTACTTGCCCTGTAGAATTTCTTCTTGTTCCTCTCTGAGTCCCTGGCTAGATTTAATTCTGTCTGGGTTTTAGCTTTCCCAACCTGATCCCTGGCAGCTTGGACAACTTCTCTGTAGCCCTCCCAGGTAACCTGTTCCTGATTCCACTCCCTACAGACTTTCTTTTTGAGCTTAAGTAAGTCCGGGAGCTCCTTGTTGATTCACAGAGGCCATGAGAAGTTCCATGAGAAGTGCAGCAGTAAGAGCAGTCAAGTGCTGTCCAAAAACAGGCCGAAGAGAGAAAGGAGACCACTGCTCACTGCCATTTTCAGGACCCCAGGCATGCTGTCCTGCCCAGCTAGGTAGTAGCAGCTGGGACTGAAGCAGGAGAACGTCATTCCTGCTGGGGCGCGGTGGAAGATTTGCTAAGTCAATCAAATCAATAGAAATTGTATTATTTTATTCTATGGGAGTCCCTTTGGCACTGAAAGAGAAGCCCCTTCCAGTTCCGGAGGGAAAGGAAAAGGACCATTTTCATAAGCAGTGAGAAATTTTTCCCAAAGAGAGAAGCAGAGCATCAATGCAACTTGAATCTGCATATCTGGTAGCAGTCTCTTCCCCAAGGACACCCATAAGCCCATGCCAGCCAACAAGGGCCAGCACAGCAGGCTGGCTTGCTTGCCTCGCTCCAGGGCACACAGCCCATGGCTCAGGAGTGAGCCTCCTGCCAAAGAAAGCCCGCGGGAGGAAAAGAGAGTGTAGAAATCTCAGTTGTTTAGACCTCAGTGCCAAAACACATCTGGCCATTACAAGACCTCTTAAAGCATTTTGCTATTTAAAACGAAGGAGCAATTAAATACAAAAATCTTATCAAGGACCATTGCTTGGAAGGCATCTCATACAGAAATCTTATTTTAAACCTACACCGCCATTTACATTCTAACCAAAATTATCTTCACTGACTAGCTCCATTTGGCTTGCATCTGTGAGGTTCTTTAGGCAATCGTGAGACATTCAAAGTTTCCAGAGCTACAAATACAAAATCTCCAGAGTAACCCAATACCTGTACTCCCAGCATGCAAGGATTCCAGAGATTCTCTAAACACAGACAGTATTCAAGACATTCTGTCCAAACACACACAAAGTTGCACCTCATACCATTGTTTAAGCTTTTATCCAGCTCTCCCAAATGCTTTAAAAAACACACCAGGAAAACAACAGAATCAGGTGCTCATCAAGACCAGCAGTGCTCTGTCCATAATGGACCCATACAGGGGGAAAATTCTTTTGATTTTTTTTTTTTTGGCAATTTCCTCTGTTTAATTCTGAGTGTACTTCAGTGAAAAGCTGCTGCATGCAGCTTCACAGGTCCCCAATAAGTGTTAATTGGCATTTCAGCGTTAATGGGCTTAATGAGAGCAACACCACAGCTCTCCATGTTCGTGCGCTCTGTAGGAAACCAGTGAGATGCTGCCCTGATGCAGCATTCACCGGGCTAGTCACCAGAGATCACCACACTTGAGAGCTGTAAGCTTTGACTCCAGTTGCACACACAGCTGAAAGACAGAAATACCCCAATCAATCAAATAACCCAATCCAGACCACTGCTGCAGACCTGAGAGAGCTCCGTGTTTCTTAACCGGCCTCTAAACAGCAGTTCTACATGCCTCAGTCTGCAATCCGGTTTTAATGAGCACATGCCTTGAATAGTCCACTGATATACAAACTACTGTAACTGCTTTATCACAGAATCATCTTGGATGTCCACGCTTGCAGTATCTACACCGAACACTACCTACGTTTGGATAACCCAAGACTGCTGAAGCACTTTTATTTCCTGCTACCCTGCAACGGTAACAAATGCAAGCCAGGGCCGAGCTCCATGCTGCCTGTCCTGGCTGACAGCTGGACATCCCTTCTCAGAGGAAGAAGGACCAATATTGTAGCAGACTTCACCACCACGAACTATCACTCCACAGTGGAATAAGAAAGCGTCACAACAATCCCGTCATCCAAATCTGACAGCATTAACAAACATGACTGAGTCGTTCCTACTTCCGTCCTCGTGTGACTCGGTTAGAAATACTGCCTACAAGGTGGTGAAAGAGAGCCCTGGATAAAATAAGTATGTGAATAGGAGAAGATATAGATCCTGTAAATGCCTGGTTGGCTGTGTGTGTGTGTTAGTTTTGTGAGATCTCATTCCAGCCATGGTGTTGTGTGCAAGCCACAGAGCGTTGGAGTGAGAGAAACTATTGCAAAATAAGTTAGTGTTATTAAAGAGGAAGGAGAAAGCAAGGGGAAAAAAAAAACCCACCAAGCCAAAGTGCAAAGGATAATTGTGAGGTTTTTAGCAAAGTAAAATACATTATGTGCAAGGGAGGGAGAAGGAGAAGGGAAAGAACACAAAGCCGAGGGAATATTGTAGTCTTATCTACAACAAGGGAAGAATTTGATCAGAACTGGACAGGCTTAAAGCAGCTACTGATTTTTCAGGAAGACACACTGCAAAAAAATCAACACTGATGGAAAAAAAAAAAAAATCAATCATTCTCTTTCATTGATATAAGGGGAAAATTGATGCAAACTGAGCAATTAGTTAGCAGCTGGAGGTCTTCACCTTTATCTCCTTGAAGAAGGAAGCAGTTTCGCCCTCGATAATTGGTTGCAGCAAAGGGCTTCTCCGCTTGCTGGAGGGGGAACCCTGTGACAGGTGTTAACAAGCACATTACATTATGAAACCCTTTCTCTTCCGCCACCTGCTCTCAGATCATTCTCACTCACTCATTCGCTCAGCTCACTGCCAGATCATCAGGAGAAATCCATTTCTTAAAGAACAAAAATACGCCTGGCAAACCCTTTGCATCTTGGACTGTTTTCCCTCAAGATGTTGCTTAGCAAGGGACATCACTGCTAAATGCTCAAGAAAAAAACTTGGATGCTGGAATACTAGCTGGGCAGGAACTACAAAGAAAATAACCCCCCAAGCTGAGGCCCTTACACACACACGCACACACACACACTTGGTTGGCTCTCCAGAGCTACGATGTAAGCCCAGCTGGACTCTCCAGCCCTGCTTTCCAGGAGGCTGACTTTCCAATCAAGTGCTTCATGATGGGCTTTCAAATGTATTCTGCCTCTGTGTGAATCTCTCACTCTTCTCATTTTAAGGGACTGGGGAAAGCCAGTCTCATCTCTCTCATGCTAGCCAGTGTGCAATTTCAGTTTCGTGTCTAAACAGGACCTGAGCTTTCTTTTGCGAGCTTCATCTTAAACTGCCAACACACAGATGAAGGGTTTCTTCCATCTGAGAGCCAGCACCATCTTTACAGTTCACATTTTGAGGAGTACTTTGCATATTCAAAGAGGAACAGCTTTTGTTTTAAATGCAGGACCACCTGCCACCACGTGTACAGGAAAAAAGTCACGTGTCAGTGTGATTGACTGCACTCAAGTAACGCTCTGCCAGTCCATTCAGATCAGCAAGCACTCTACAAAAAGCAGCCAGGACATCAGCAAAAACAGTAAGAGATCGTACATGAGAGGGTAAAAAGGAACCAAGATCTAACAATTCTCTTTCTTTAGACAGGCTAAGAGGATTCTTGGTATATACTTAGGTTGAAAAATTCTTTAAAAATGGCCTACACAAGCTGTCCAGAATTTGAGATACCGTGTTTGCTCCCTAAAGGAGTGCACTGGATTCCACGCTGGTGTCAATATTTCCTTACCAATGCACCACCTGGACTGAGGGGGCATCCACTACTTGCAGGATCTCTTCGGTATCAGCGTAGTGTCCCTTTCTCTCAGCCAAAGAGACTAATGCCTGCCTCGGGACTCACACAAGTCTGTACTCCCAACATACAGCCCTGCGTAACCAAACAACACGAAGACCTACAGCTCTGAATAGACCAGTAAGGAAAGGGAAGTGATGCTGTAGCCAAACATAAGATAATGAAATAACAGCAGCAGCCCAATGGAAATGTGAGAAACAACAAAAGGTGAGATGTGTCTCATGGCTCATGAGTGGTCACTAGAGACCCCCGACCAGCGTTATCTGACTTGTAGTATATGTCACCGACCCGCTCATTCACTTGGTCTTTGAGATGTAAGGGAGGAATTGGCCTTATTGGTTGTGCTGTGTACCTCAGCTCTAACCCTAAGCAAGACCTCGGAAAAGAAAGTTCTACTCACAATGATAGGGATGGTGTTGGCTCTGGAGAGGATCTGCTTGACCAAGCGATACCTGTCATACAGTGGCTTCATCACCTGTCGTTCATTTTTGGTAACCTGTAAAGGAAAAAGAAATGAGAACCATGAGGTCTGCAGCAGATGCTCCATTCTACAATGTACGTGCTTGTGTTTGCTGTTAGCCAGAGGATTTAAGGGAATTTCATAACCATGACATGCTAACAGCACTAGCACAGAAACTGGAAATGCAAAAGTACTTGTGCTGCCACCTTAGTTTGAGTGCTGCAAACTGCTAGTGTTGCTTTCTGGTTTTCATTCAGATCCACACTAAGCAGAAAACCTCAGCGGTACTGACAGTGCAGAAGAGAAGGCTTAACAGACAACAGCTAGTGTGGGAAAGCAAAGGCCCGTCCAGCTAAGTAGTAGCTGTAAAGAAATTGGGGTTTTACTTCTTTAATATACATCAGTTCTTTAATAAAAAAAATAACCATAGGGTTAGGAAAAAACCACCTGATCATCATCTTCCTTTTTATTCAGCATTGTCTGATCACATCCTCTGACTGTCCTTTTATTTCACCTTTTGTTTGACCTTTGATTATAAAGCTCTTACAAGAGGAAGGTTTAACTGACTCAGATGCCACTCGTACACACCAAAGCTTTTCACTGCTGTTAATCACCAGTTGATGTAAAAATCAACAATAGTATGAACCCTGCTGAGCTTTATACAGTCTCCCTTTCTACAACAGATACCAGAGTAAAGGGAATGCAGCTTGGAATGAGGAGAAGACTTCAAAATGAACTGTCTTTCATTTTGTCTGCAGCTAACTTTCACTGGAGCAAACTTTTTAAAGCTTTCACATCATCTCTCCAGAGCAGAAGAGATGTTGTTTGGAAAGGGTAGAATTGGAGCTGTAGGTATTGCCAGGAGTACATTGGCTAGCAAATTGCCTCCAGCTTTTGACGTTTCCCTGCAATCCATCCAGCATAAAAATGGAAAACTGGAGAAATCCTACAGGGCTTGTATTACTCCTAGTTTTACCAGATAAGCAATTAGTAGAACGGGAGGCACAGCACTACTGCTGCCTCAGTAAGTACCTGTTACTTAAAAAAAAGAACAACCCAAAATAACAACAACAAAAATACGCTGGTGGCTGAGAAACAAACCTTCACTTCATGACATTTCAAAGTAGGTAAATACATCTGTTCTGTATGGGAAAATAAACATAAGCCTTGGAATGGACAGAAATTCCTAAGGCACGTTTAGGAATAGGAAAATATAAATGACACGCTTCTGAGTCTGAATATCACTATGGAGGAAGAACACAAAGAATTAATTTAAGCAAGGAAGTTCAGCGCAAGGGGCCTGAGTCAGCCCTGCAGACGTGCACCAGAACATTTAACCAGAAAGCAAACTGAAAGAAAACGTTCTGCACATGGGCAAACTGTCTCCCTAGTTCAATGTAATACCAGCAAAACCTGAATATATTTTTGGAAAGCATCAAAATGCAAAAAAAGCTGTCAGAATAACAGAGCCTTTGACATAACTCTGGAGCACACTCTGTGTGGCAAGCAGCAGCAGCCAAGGAAGAGATCATTGCCTGCATTGTCAGAGCAGCTCAAGAATTTCTGCAGAAATGAACTTTCTGGCTTAACTAAAGCAGTTCAGTTCTACCTCTCCAGGTTTGCCTGTCACTGGTGCAGAAAGACCCAGCTGCACTGAATCTGAACTCCATTGTTTTTCTTGTTTAGTTAAATATCTTAAAAAAAAAAAAAAAAAAAAAAACACACAAAAAACAACAACCCAACTTGGCTGAACTACACCCCATTCTCCGCAAGCTCTCAGTACTTTTCCACTGCGGCAGTGCCAGGAGCTGGGAACAGCAAAAGCTGATCAGCTGCAGTCTTTCTTGTTACGTGACTCCACGTTGCTTCGTATAGACTGCTTATTTAAAAACAAATTACAAAGTAGCTGTATAAATAAAGCATCGAAAAGTGATGGGAGGAAGGTATGCTGACATGACAGCCTTTTTAAACAGATTTAAAGTGAGTTTTTAAACAGATTTAAGTGAGTTTACTTTAACAAGATGTCACCTGTTGATTTACATCACTGTGATACCAAAAGCAGACTCCAACTCTGGCTCTGCTGGAGAAGGTTAAGTAGATGTGCTGGCCTTTTGCTATTTTATACTATAATCAAATTTCATGTCCTCTCATACAACCATGCTGTTTTCACCTTTTGGTATATGTGCCTATACAATATTAGTACTTCATGAAGGGGAGTATTCAAATTAGCAACACTTTAAAATAAAACAAACAAAGAAAACCAACAGGCAAAGGAGGAAATAGGAAATAACTCAGGAGCAAACGGAAGGTAGAAATCAGGGCACACAGCAGAAGAAAGACAGATTTATCATCTGCACTCATCAAGCACTCCTCATATACAGTAATTTGCCTCTCTCAAGCCACTGGTCAAGGGATTAGCAGCACTCTGAAACTGAACTATGTTACCTCCACAGCTGGTAGCAAAGATTAGAATGAAGTGAAAGGGAGGAAGGATTCATACAAGGCCAACCAGAATACTTGGTGGCCTGGAACCCACCATATTTCTGCCATGGCAGGAATCAACAGGACACAATATTTAATTCTCTGCCGTTACAAATAATTTTCCTTTGCTAAGTTCAAACGTACAGGAAATCTCTTGCTTGTCCCTTCCTCGTGGAAACAAATGTCTGCCTAGGGGAAGAAGAAAATCTCTTCTCAACTTCTGTCATGGCATTCAGGAGAGACAAACCGTTTCATGAATCCTCTGGCACAAAGGGATTGTGCAAATATAAAGATACAGGTGCCTCCTTGCAAGTAGTGTGGTACTGACAGAAAGATACAGCTTGCACTGCTTGCACACCTGTCTTCCAGTTAGTCATTAATACTAGCAAACTGACAAATTTTTGGCAGGATGGGGGTCCATGCACAGCTATTCCTGTGCATACTGGATCCCTGGTAAAGCTGGTGAATCAGCTGGGCCACAAACTGAATGTCTGTGGATCCTGGCAAGCGTGATGCCAAAATAATGCACACTGAACTTCATTCAGGCTGTAGGCTCTGTCCTGCAGGTATCTGCCGTGTCCAGCACTGTGTGCAGGCACCACCTTGCCAACAGTAACACGGCTGTGGTAATGAAGGATCAGGGTGGTAATTAAAGGACATATGTATGGTTAGAACAGCAAGAAGTCCTAGAGACTGCGACACTGAAGGAGCACTAGGGCAGTGATTTACAACAGACAAAGACACATAAAGATGTATTTTGAACAAATGCTGCTGTACATACCGGTCTGCCGTGAATGCTTTCATAATACAGCAAGGCCTTCTGAAGAGCCACTTTCTCAGCTGCTATCTGATCTCTTGTCATGTCCTATAAAAAGTAGCACGGAGAGAAGAGGAAGAAAAGATGTCAGAATTCAAGACACAGACAATACTAATTTACGGCCTAACCAAAGTCATTATCATTTTGTCATTAATGCTTTGAAGACTCATCTTTGCTTTCTAGTTTCCCTTTCCCAGCTATATTGCTGGAAAGACTTACCATGAGTGGAGCCTATATACAATGCAGGCAAATTGTAACTAAGTAACCTTTGTATGTGAAAATGTTGTAGGTACATAAGGGGGATTCATATTTTCTGTGTGCTTTGAACAAGCAATGTTAAATAACTTTTAGTGATGGTGGCTGTTCTTCACTTAGAAAGTTCTGAGTCCTAAGTCCAGCAACAAAATGCATGCTCTTCCTTGTCTTCCAAACCTGAGACAAGATCCAGTACCTCTTGCAGAGCTTGCCATTTTTGCTCTGACTGTTATAAACACACTTAACAGAAATGAAGCGCAGTCAGACTGTTTCCTTCTGCCAAATTCTGCCTTGAAGTGAAAAGCTCTGGCTGAGAGGCTGAGGGGACCAAGCCAAAAATGGGCAGGCAGACAGTTGGAAGACACTTCCCTCAGTTTTCCAGAGCTCCTCCACCAAACATGAGTGACACCAAGCCTTCTCTCTCTACTGCTGCACCAAATACTATCAGAGACCTTTAAAAGGTCAGGCCGTTTATTCATGCTACCTTCAGAAAACAGCCAAACACTTCTGCAAATCTAATAAACAAAGATACTGCTGTCTGCTCCTCTTTCACAGAGTACTGCACAATTCACACGTCAGCAGACTCAAGGACTTCATTTACAAGGCTACTCAAAACTCAGGAACTAGCAACACAAAGACCTCTCTGCTGATAACCCTCAGAGATGACAGGAACTAGCTGAGCTCAATGTGACACTCAGAAGAGCAGTGATAAAATGCCTTGAGACAAGAGCATTCAGCTTTGGAACGATCTAGAAGAAAATCAATGACTTGATCTTGAGAATCACTGGAAGACTCAGAACTTGCCAAAAGCTTTTGGGCATAACAACAGTTCAGAACTGTTACATGGAATCTATGAGAATCAGAAAAAGAACACAATGCCATTCAGTAGAAATAGAGCTGTGGAAAAAAAAAATACAGATACCAAAGACAGAGGAAAAGATGCTAAAGCAATTAAGCCCAGAGAATAGAAGTTGTAGACTCCGTGACAAAATGTAAAAGATCACAAGGCTTTCACAACTGACAGTGCAGCCATGAGTTACTTACTTGTACTTAAAAGGCCTAAATCTGATCTGCATATATTGTACCTTTATATCCTCAGGTCGGTTTGTCTCTGTTCGTTTTTCGTGAAGCTTCTTCTGGATAGAATCAAGGGTCACTTCCACAGCAGGCTTGGCAGATTTATCTGATAGGTCTTGTTTCTTGTCATCCTCCTTTTCAAGCTGAGAACCAAAGCTCTTTGGGAGCGTGTTGCTTCGCTGACGCACCACAGGGCCCAGGTCTTCCTCCGATATCTTCAGTTTTGACTCTAAACAGGGACATTTAGGGGAAGAGGAATAATTTCTCTTTTTTAAAATGTGACAGTGACAGGACCACTGTCTACCATCAAATTTAAACAGGCCAAGTCCAGGTGCCCCCAGAAGGTACATCAACAGTGACTGCTCACCTTTAAGTTGCTTTCGGAATTTGGCCAAATCATTTGTCCATTTGAGCACTTCAGGGTTAGCTGCTTTGTCACTGTGGGAAGGCTGGGAGGAAAGAACAGTCATGCTGAATCTGTATTAAATCAACAGAAGAGACCCACTGAAACAAGCCTGTGTCACAAAATGGGAGGCTAAACAGGATTGGGACACAGCACAGAGCATGAGTACAGGCTACTGACTGGTGCCTGCACACTTCTGACCTATCCAGTTCAGACCTTGCTTTGATTGCCCTCCCTGTCACAACATTTTCTCTTAGCGCATTGCAAGACTGATGCAAGACCCTTTCAGTACCATCCTTCATGGTTTAGATCACCAACAAAGATGCACACATACGAAGAGTTAGTTCCTTAAAAAGCTTTCTGTCCCTCTGAATGGCATATCAAGAATAAACAGAGTACAGAACACTGCTACTGCTCAGCAGCACTTGACTATGGTTCCTTGCTGAGGAGCAAAGAAGGCTGCTCTTCTCTACTATGCAGTGTGCCAGTGTCCTGGAATTACCATCATGCAAATGAGATGCACAATTGTTCCTCCTATAAGGTGAACTTTAATAAATAAACGAATGCAAAACTTAACATAGCTATTCCTACACCCTTGCTGTATAGTGATCAAAATCCCATCAGTTTGTGAGACTCTCTTGTACTGCACTGGTGGTACAAAAAAATACCAGGAAAGGTAATTTGCTTGGTATGGATGCACACTGTCATTTTTGGAGCAGCATTACATTTTCCTTTACTTTACACTGTTTAAATACTTCCAAGCTCTCTGTATATGTTTGACAGGCTCGTCCAGCGTCCCCTCCCTTTCTAGCTACCTTACACCTCTCCCTACAAGTGCTTGAGTAGAGACTCACTCTGTATTTCCTCTCCTCCTCGAATTTGTCCTCAAACTTCCTGATTTTTTTCTTCAGTCCCTGAATCCTCCGGGTAAGCTGTGCAGGGGTAAGGTCTTCTCTGTCATCTTCATAAGATCCCAAAGAAGAACTCCGCCTCCTACCAAGAGCAGAGATTGCACAAAGAATTTATCCAAACAGCTGCAGTACATCTTCTTTCTCAGCAGGACACTTAAACTTTGTGTAAATAAAGGCAAATCCCACGGAAGTGAGAAAGTTATGTTGGTTACTCTCTAATGACAGACAGAACAAGAGGATGCTGTAACAGCCTCTTCCAGGAACAGCAACTCTCTAGATACCGATTCAAAAACCCTGAAATGATCAGTTACCAAGAACTTTTCTTAAAACACCCGTTTCCTGACAGTAAAAACAGAAACCCAACACAATATAGCTATATGGCTTGTGCGATCCAAAGAGATGTTGCTTTATGCAACTGTGCAATGAGGCCAGATCAGAGTCACCACAGAGAAATCACAACCCACCTCATAAACGAATGAGAATTGGGAGGGGAAGGAGGCACTTCTGTATCATCCAGGTACTGCTGGCTCTGTCCATAGGCATAGAAGCGAGGAGACAGCATAGGATCACTGTCCTCATCCAGGAGCTGGCGAATTAAACGACCAGCCTGTGGGGAAAGGCGAGCCTCTTCTGAGTCTAAGCCATCTCGCTGCCATGAAGAAAGTGCAGGGATGGGCTCTAGGAACAGCAAGACAAAGAGCGGTTTTATCATTTTTGTTTTACAAGTACCATAGGCTCCAGACAACTCTTCTAATGTCATATCATGACCCCTTTGTCCTAAATGATTGCTTGTTGTCAGTGTCAGATATTCTCTGGGTCATTATTCACGCCTGCCAGTGTGCAAAGTAATGCAAAACATAGCCTGGTCACAGTGGATGCTCTATACAAGCACAAATAATCTGCTGGGTGCAACACAAAGCTGTATCCATAATCTGTATGGAATTACCATGGATTGACACCAAGAAAGGGTATCACCAGCCACTACCTTTGAGGAAATAACTCTGGGATAGAACAGAATTATTGGCACATAGCAGGATAAAGGAGGCAAGCTAGCTATAGGAAGAAGCTTCTCAGTTTTAGGGCATACAAATGCTGCAAATGAGCAGCACAGCAATTGTCCTCCTGTTCCCCAAAACAACTCTGCAACACATGGCTGGAAATTCAAAGACTAGAAGGAAGCATATGTTTTTCTAGCCTGTAAGGAAAGACTATCTCACTGTACTACTACCAGTTCTGTAGGGCACCCAGCAGTCACACGGGCTGATTTTTCCTCTCTTCTCTTTCATATGTAAACCTGCTGCTTAATCCTGCTGCATGGCAGAGGAGTGAGGACATCTTTAATGCTTAGCTGGACGTGAAAGCAATGCCGTACAGGGATATGGTGGGGTGGGAGAGAAATGGAAGCCCAATTTAGTATTGCTGCTTCACATACTGGAGCCCACAGAAAACAATCGCCTCAATCTTGTGACAGCTCCCTCCAGATGCCATAAGGAGTCGAACGTTTTCTGTTCAGATAGTTTACTAAGCTGATTTGCATGCTCCTACTTAGTACCACGGGATTAAACAGTTTAAGAGCCAGGCCTTGAACTTATAAACCTAACAAACAGTTCTAGAGTCAAGTAACAAAACAAAAACCATATAGAAAGCTCCCAGACCAGTCTCAGAGCTAGGGACTCAGTATTTCCTGTGCCTAGCATGTCTGCTCTTGTTTCACGAAGAGAATAGGCTTTTGAAGCTAGTAATTTTTTGAACTAAAAGCAGTATTTCCTTCTGCTGAACAAGGTTAAGACTTTCAAAGCTCAGAATGGATTTTGTGGGGACTCCCTTACAGAATCTTGTGCTGCTCTTCCTTACATACAGCTCAGGCAGCACGAGATCATCCACAGCTCAGGAATGACCAGCTCGGAGGTATTCTGCTGCAACAAAGGTTACTCTCCTCCTTTTCCCTTCTTCTTCAGTACATGAATTTAAATTGTATGCTTCTGCTTAGAGATTGGTGCTGCATGCAAACTGACAAGTTATCCTGAAAGGGATGGCTGGAGGTTTTTGCACCTCTCAAGTGTTGTGATGTGTGAAGCACATTCTTGGCACATACGAGTGCTCACAGGGGCTGCATTAATGAGGTGTGCAAAACTCAGATGGACATAGGTTGCATTGCCACGGATTGGAAAGCTCACACAGCCTATATTTTCCCTAGGTAATTTCTGGAGCATGAGCTTTTTCTAAGCTGTGTTCACCTTGATGGTACCTAATAACTGGAAAAAAAATTCTCAAGGTACTTAATATGAACAAAGAGGAAACTGAGGGCAAATCATTCATCCAAACAGTGATACTTCGGCATCCGACCCTTTCCTGAATCTCAAACTTTCAGGTCCTCACATGATCTCTTGCAGCAAATTAATGGCTGATAACAAGAAAGGAACAAATCTGATACATCTGCCTAGCAGGAATGATGTAAGTGATGCATGCAATTCTTCCAGACATTTTTCATTTCCAGTTTTTGGAATACACTCGCACCAAAACAGAATTTGCTCTTGGAAATCATTAAATCACACCCTCATGGGATTTACACAGATGGAATAACCTTAGGAGAAATCAGAAGTATATTTAGCAGTAACCAAATAAAGCTTCTACCACACCAGATAAAAAAAAAAGCCATTACCAAGCATGCATGATGCACGTGATTTTATCCTAAGGTGAATATATGTAGTGCCCAAAAGTTGAATCCAAAAGGAGAAGGCATATAAAAGGATAAGGAAAAAAATATCCTAAAAGGAGAAGTCAAATTTGAGACTTGATATAAGAAATGCTTGCTATAGAAAATCAGCTGGGTTTAATTCTCACTCCTAAGATGGAAAGACTCTATGGGCAAGTTGTTTCCCTTGCTGATTATACGTGCTTAGAAGAAAAACCTCATCTGGACACAGAGTGAGTAACGATGCTTCCCTCCTCCTCACCGAACATATAATAGAAGAACATATAAACATGGGAACAAAGGGACATAAACAAAAGGAACAAAGCAAATAATAAAGGAACATATTTAGTTATTTAGAATTACGGATCTTATCTACATCAGACCATGAACTGGATCAGAGTTACAGACTGGCTGTCCTGTTCTTTATATGGGTGAGGTGCCAGAAGCTTGGACTGCACAAACAAATAGTAACCACTCAGGGTAAGAAGCTTCCTTTTCTGATACTGAACAACCAACCCAAACCTGCCCAACAGAAGCTATAGCCTCTTTTGTTATTTATTTACAGAAGATACATATATAAAAGTTTTAAGCCCTTTCCTAGGGCTGCTAAATTCCTGGACTTAACAGTTCAGGTTTGAAGTACTTGTTATTAGTTTTAATATTGTGGCTACTTCTGCTAAGTGAATAGAAGTCTCAGTAAAAAACGTAAATACTTTGCCTTTTCTTTGCCACTGACTTGACCCATACTCTTTCATCTTGAACAGATCCCTCTTGCTGAGAAAGTCTCTACATTCCTTCTATGTACTTATTTTGTTCATACTAAAAACCTTTCATGAAAAAATAAATAGCTTTGGGAATATTTAATCATCATGGCTGCGCCAGCGTAGAGAAAAGGTGAGCTAATTTTCTATTTCTTGGTCAGAGTCTCATTGTGTTTCTTTCAGGTATGCCTTTTCCAAGTTGTCACACATGTGAAATACACTGGTATGAAGCCTGCAGACCTTCAGCAGTGATGTACTCCTCTCCAATCTCACAACCAGCTAATCTTTTAACAAAGCTGTCAGCCATCTGCCAGGTGTTGCTCTAGAAAACTCTGTAGGCATTCACATGTCTGTTGCAGCACAGCCACTCTACCAATCTGCCACACAAAGGACTAGCCTTATTAATAAACCTGTATCAAGCAAGAAGAAAAATGGGTGTTATCAAATTCAGCAGGGGTTATTATTGGTGAGCTCCATGCCATCCTGCTGTCAAGCCTGACTTTTTATTTCTTCTTTAATCATTCTGCTGTTTAACTGTGACAGGATTACTGGGGGCTGCAGGGCCAGCAGAGGGGTATCGCCACGCACATCTGCCCAGAGGTACAGCCAGCAAAAGGCCATCGAGGGCTTGTGTTCTCCTCTCTGTAGCCATACAGCTGATGCATACTGCTTCAGCACACACATGACAACCCCAGGAGGCTAAAATCTTCACTGCTGTGAACTGAAGTAGGTCTGGAGGGATTAAAAAGCCTAAACTAATTACAACACCTGAGGTCCTAGCACTAAATCCCCTTTGAAAGACCTCAGAAAGACCTCTCATAATGGAATGAATAAAGCAATTCAAAACCTCAAAACATTCACTTTATCAGTAACAATGTGTTTTACATCCTTAAACAGCACTGTCCTACTCCTCCTAAGTAGATTGAAAAGAACGGCCCAAGCAAAGAGCTACCTTAATTTGCCAGTGAGATGAAACATTTCCTAGCTATCCAGACAATTCTGCAATTTGCTAATAGTGTTGCACCATAATAATGTTTTTTTTTAAATACTGCTGCCATAAAATGAAATCCGTAAACAATGCAATTATTCATTTCTACATATGGTGATAAAAACACAGCATGTTTCGCCACCTTTTGATTTATGTCTGTTGCACACAAACACACTGATCTAAGCCTAGTGTCAAAAACAATCCTAGAATGTTGTTTCTCTTGCTTTACTCTTTTCCTTCGCATTACCCTGCTTCTTTTCATGGGAAAGCATCAATTAAATCCGTCTCAAAACTATTTGGAGATCAGCTTCACCCTCGGGGTCTTAGTGCTACAATACTTGGGTTCTCAAAACTGAAGAGAATGCTTATTCATTTTAAACTTCCGCTTTTAGTCTTATTTTTTTTTAAGCTTAAAAGAAAAACGATTGCTGATTGTTTCATAAGTGCTTGTTACTGCAAACTTTGCTTCAAATTTCATCTACTGAACTCTTTTTTAAAACCTCAGTAATGAGGCAACATAGGCAGCAATCACACATGTCAGATCAACTTACTGAACTATGTGTTCAGCTCCAAGCTGATGACAGGGCCAGCCACTGTTAGGAAAGCAACATACTTCCAGATTTTTCCTTGAGGGCAGGATAACAAATTCTGTGCTTGAATTAGCAATATTTGGTAAGAATTCTGCACAATAGCACTGGATTCTGAGAGAACACTGTGTCCTTCCCACTCATGGCATTCAAATCCAACACAATCCACAGCAAAGGGAACATATCCTGTAGAAGTATAGCTAATCTCTCCTCTCGTGTACAAGTCTGACTGTGCAGCGAATTTTAAAAACAATCAGGTAAAAATTATTTCTAGAATAACCCTGCCAGCTCATGAGGCAGCTATCACAGTGCAGTGCCCCTGAATTAGTGTTCTTTATGACAGCTTTGGTCTTAACATGGTAGAATGTCTGCCTGAGTGAAGAATAAGAGCTAGTCAGCAGACAAGGCTGCCTTATGTAATTTTGTGCCCATTCTCCAGGGCTGTTCCTCAGCCTGTATGCAGAGGCAGTGACAGCTACAGCTGATGGTGCCGCCCCCTCAGCATGCAGATGCTCTCACAGCGGCCTGCTCACACCATGCCCTGCACCTCCTGCAGTAGTTCCTGCAAGGGAACCCACCCTAAAGGCACAGCAAATAACTCATCATTAACACAACTGAAGACACAAGGCCTTTCCCTTTCCACTGGGGAAGGGCCAGAGGTGCAGTAAGGACCCAGACGAGATGTATAAATGCCTGAGTGATGCATGCTGGCAGGGAAGGGACAGTGCCCAGCCTGTTGGAGCTGCACATGAGTGGCACAGCCCTGCCTTGCACAGCCAGGCTCACTAACAGCCTCTGCCTTTAGCAGTAGAAATGATCCCAAAGTTGAGGTTAGCACTGAGCCCTTTCTGGCTTCAGAAAGCTTGATTTCACATCCACAGATACAGAATCTTTCCTATCTCCTTGCTCAGATGCAGAAGCCACCATTTTGCTGCCTTTGACCCATACTAACCAAATGGTGATTCTGGTAAGCAAGTGATCACTAGGAGATCACATCTCTGTCACTCTAGAGCTGATTTGTTTGCAGCTGCCCACCTCTTCCTTTTGTGAAAAACATTTGAACAAAATGGAGGAAGAATCTGAAAGAAGCACTCTCAAATACAGTCACAGGCACTCATAAATCCCGTTTCATATTTGCAGTGCAAGAAAGCTGGGATCCAAACACAAGATTTCACATTATGGGAAAACCTCTGTCAGATAGAAGACAGCTGTGTTCTGCCCTTCATACACTCATATGACTCCCATTAGTAACACTGCTTGCCACAGGCGTGCACTGAGGAGAAAAAGAGTCTTTATTTCCACAGGTTCACATGATGGCTGCAGCCACACATCACCTCTGGGAACACAGACGTGCTCACCCAGCCCAAGGCCCTGAGGGACTGCGCTGATTGGCACCTCACCAACACCAGGGCAGCCAAGGCCCTGCAGGAGCCCTTCCGCACTGCTTTGATCAGCCATGCCGCGCGCCTGGTGATATCACCCAGGGAATCCCCGCTAATAAGCAAGCGGAGCAACTCTCTTCTGTCCATGGTGACTGGCTGCCTGGATGCATCAAAAGCAGCCTGGGCTTGTGGCTTTTCTTTACTCATGCTCAAGTGTCATAACTAGACAGAAAGGCAAAATACATCAAGTCTTGTACGCTGTGGAAACAGGACCAGAGAACTTAACTTCTCACTGCTCCTTTTTAGATTAATAAACTACAGTTATACATTTTTCCCCTCTTGCTTTGACTATTACAATACAATGCTTGTGTCTTCCCGTTTCTTCCCTGTCAAAGCCTCTCTCTCACTCCTACAGCATAAACAAGCAGGACAACTCCTGCTTGTAGAAAGAAGAGAGACACACTCAGTAAGTGAGAAGGGCTCTGATCCCAGAAATACTGGACTCCTTCAGTTCCCCTCTATTTCAAATGAAATGGAAGTTCACAACACTTATACTGTGCATGACAGATTTCATTCTCTAACGTAAGTCAGTGAAAAAGACAAGTAAGCACACACTCTGGAGATGAGCGCTAATAAACTGTACTAAAGTATTTAAACCACAAGCAATTTCACATTGCCCTTTGAGCCTGTGATCACAACTTTTTCACAGCATACATCCAAAAAATATTGTTTGTAAGAGTTATCAAGGTACAAAGTACTAGATAGACAGCCATTTTTTCCCCAGCTGTGCTTTTTCCAGATCTGAATCTTTACTTCCAAATAGCAACTGAAGTATAGAAAGAAAGAAGAATGTTCCTTCCTGACTGTGAAATATTCAGTTTCTTTGAAGAAAGCACTATTACTTAGAGCTCCAGCTTAGCAGTCAATCAAGAAATAAGTTATCCTAAAGCACACAGGGACTTACAGTACCAAATAGCACATGAACTTAACTTCAAGAATAAAACAATTTATTTGCTTTCTCAAAGGGACAAGTGGAACTAGTAACCATTTAGAATTTCACTTCCAATTTCTCCAAACTTTCAGTTCCATATTTAGGACAAAAATGCTTTCCTGTTGTTTTTGGCAAGGGAACTTTAGCACATAGAGATATATCCAGCCCACTGAGGTTTCCTTCTCTCTTTTAGCTCATTTGAACAGCCATGAAACAAATCCTACCTTCCCAGTTGTTGTCATCACACAGCGTTGTCAAATCCAGCCGAGGCACTTCTGACACAAAGCTGTTTTCCTGATCATCAGCATCTTGATTTCTTTGCAGCTTGTTTTCAGGAATGCTTGGGTGTTCTTGAATCTTCATACTTAAAGGCTGCTATATTCCCACAGAAATGAGGAAAAAAAAAAGAAAAATATTTCAAGATGAAGAGGAAGGAAAAAAACCCTGCAGTCACAGCAGCAGTAAGCTCACACTTTTAAATAAAAAGGTCAAAATAAGAACCTGATGTTTCCAGTTCCAAATTCAAAGCTCTTTGCAGTGACCCCCATGTACCAATCACTCACATTGATAAAAACATCTGTCTATTTGCCTTCCTTGAATTTTCCCTTCTTCAGAAAGCCACAGCAAGCTCCTGAGGCTGCCTGACCTGACAACCGCATGCAGCTAAAAAGCTTCTGCTGATTGATTGGGGTGAAAAGGGAGGGAGGACCGCAGGGAGGAAGGGAGAGGGAAGAGGAGGCTGCAAAGAGTTCCTACAGGAGTGCAGCTCCTTGGAACGGCAACAAAAATGCTGCTGCAAGGCTGAGGCAATACGTGGTCTCCTAAAAAGCAGGCACTGGAGCTCCTGTGGTAGCAGCTGCAGACAGCAAGCAGTGCAGGCTACGTACACAAATGCTCTCATGCAGGCTGTGCTGGCTCAGATCAATTAGTGCCAGCTAAGCTGTGCAGGCTGCACATTCCCTGATTTCCTGTGGTTGTTTTCTAGCTGGGCGTGGGGAGAGCAGAACTATTTATGGAGGAGCTCTGGGTATTAAAGCAGTGTTGCGCAAATCCAAACGGCAGTGGGGTTTGGCATCTCAGCTGGAAAGCAGTGCGGACTCTGGGAATGAGCCAAAACATTCACACAAGCATCCAATGACTTAAGAAGAAACAACAACAAAAACAAGAAACAACAGCAGAATGCTGTCAAGTAAATGATTCATAATTTAATGCTACCTAGAGGTAACTGCTGTTTGTCTCACCACTACCTCATCCTGACACACTACACAGCATGCGCTTCTGTGGAGAAATCACAGCCATCCACATAACCCAGGTACACTGTGCGTGTGCTGGAACAGGGCTTCGTGACACAGGCAGTTTGACCACAATAAAATAAACGAGCTGTAATGGCTTGCAGAGGGCCGTGGGGAACAGGAAGGGTAAAGCATGTGCATAAACACGTAGTGGGACACGTCTAAACCCGGCAGACCTGTGTCCATGCAAATGGATAGTATTACACTTGAACGTGAAGTGTTTGGTCTTGGTAAGAACAGCTGAGGCGTTGCTCTCTCAAATACGATCTAGCAGGTAAGCAACATACAGACTTTTTCCCCACAGGTATTTTGATAATCTATTTACAATCTGCTTGAGCTAATGTGCAAAGAAAATGTGTCCAAAGAAAGTAACTTCTACATTTGGACTTCTTTTTCTTGTAAATCCTGAAGCATGGCCAAACTGTACGGAATCAATATTCTTAGTGGATGTCAGTAAGGCACATTTCAGTTTTTTTTTCATATCCATAAAGCTGGTATGTTGTTTTTTTCTTTTCCTCTGAGCTGAGAAAAACATGTAATCTTCACACAGCGAAGGAAAAAAAACCTGCCCAAGTCACGCACTGCATGAAGAATGTTTTTATCTGGATTCAGTCCCATCTACCTGGATGATGAACATCCTAATACTAGTAAACACTGTTCTGCGTTGTATTTGTATGAGGTTTGTATTTCCTTTTCATTTCAATAAATCACCTTTTTAAAACATTATAACAAAAGGAAACACCAAATGACAGCTTGCCAAGGCACTAATAACTCGTACAGATTGACGCTAAATCTGATTACAAATGTGGTTATTGTGAAAGCTGTACATGGAAAAATGCTAATTCACCACTCAACAACTTTTAAGCTGCTTCTAGGTTGGGAGGACTTAAATATTTTTTTAAGGTCCAGTGAAATTTTATTTCCTTTTCCTGCCAGAATCTAAATAGTCAGTGTACATTATAAACAGAAAGACTGGCCAGTGGCCAGAAACAGGCAGTATTTTGCACTTGCTAGAGAACAAACCGTACCAGTTTATAAACTGCATTTAAATTGCCAGCACAGTTCTTTAAGGCCAAAAGAAACCAAGCGATAAGCTTCAAATTGATGCTATTAAGAACAGCATGTAACAAGTGTGAAGAGCTTACCTACATTTTAACTATTTCAAAGGGAGCAACCTCAAAATACCATATCGTTACCATCACTGATACTAATTACAGAACTAAATATCTTTCTACAAAGAGCGTACAATCTCCTGACTTATCGCGACTCTGAAAAGATGTTTGTAGCAGATAAAAGGACACTCTTCCAGATGCGTAAACATTTTCACTACAGATGTATTAGGAAGGTTATATGCACGTCTTCCTTCTAAAGTCACTTCAGTTGTCGGAAATGTTTTAAATCAGGCCTGTGCTGTGCCTGCAGCCAGCGACTGTCCTTTCTGTGCTCACTTGCTCAGTGATGTAGTCTCTAATACAATGAATAAATCATTAGGTGTTCCAAAGAACAATGCTGGTATAAACCCAGGAGACACAAGAAGGCAGATGTTTAACCTTCTTCGAATTAAAACTCACAGATTGGTAGGTAATTCAGTATCCTCATCGCTTACTTTCTTATCTGATTTCCTGATGCCACCAGTTCCCAACCTTCAGGACAAAAATCAAGGCAGAACTACCTTGCTTTAGGAAAAGATGTGCCACCATTTCTCATAAACCAAGGGGGCAGCAACTTTATGATCTCAGCAGCAGTTGGCAGCCATGCTGCATTGCACACATTACATAAATGACTAAAAAAAAATTTAAACCAGGCACTTGACTATGCTTTTTAGAAACTGCTCCTGCAGCCATGCTTTGCAGTTACTAATAACTACAGATGTAAATAACCCGGGAATAATTCTGCTGCTTTCATTATCTCTGCTCCAAAGGAGATTCAGCATAAAGAGTAGCTCCAGCAGCTAGAAATAAATGGAAACAGATCTTTGAATTCAGATCAGGAGGAAGTTGTGTTCTGTTCAATTGCATGTGGATTCAAATGAATTTTATACAAAAGATATACTTGCCCTACATCTGATCATCCATTGCAACCACCAGCAAGAAGCTTTCTTAAGCATCTCCTGCTAATATAATTCAATGCAAGAATTCAGTCACTCTGCCACCTTAATCCTGAGTCATGCCATTTCTCTCCTACACTTGTTGCAGTGATGGGTCAATCTTGAAAATTAAGTACTTTGCTACGTTAACAAAGAAAAGAATAACCCACCCTCAAGTATTTTCTGAAAAAAAGTGCAATTTAACTCTCCACAATGTGTACTCTTGTCTGCAGAAGAGCTTGATAATGAAAGTGGATTATGTGGCCAAAGTTATCGGATGGAAAACTTCTGCAGTTCTCTTCTTGCTTTGCCACCAGACAAAGAAGTACAAGTTTTTCTGGTTTCCAGACTTAGTACACTACCTGAATATCATCAACAATTAACAAGTTGACAAACATTTTCGTGTTATTACATTCGAAGTATAGGCAACATTGTGGTAAACAATGTTTCTTAGAGTGAGGGTCTCAGGGTGCATGCAGACTTTTCCTGAGTAAGTCACATTCAGTTCTGTTTAGGACAACTTCTCTTAACAAAACTTTGGTATTAGAAACTACCTATTTTCATCCTGGAGCCTAGCTACTCCAAGGGCGGATAATGAATGCTACAAAACCACTCAAAACTCATTCAAGACCTATGTTTCAAGGTTTTTTTACTGCCTTAGGTCTGCATAAACAATAGCTAGAAGAGATTCCAAATACCTCTCGTAACATCTTCAGATCAAGTGAGAAAGAATTAACAAAGTCCCTTCCTCATTCAGAATATTTGTTACAAAAGGTATGTTTTTAAGCTGCTCTAAGCAACAGGCTTTTAAGGGACAAGGAATGTAAAACTACTCTGCAGGAATGTAAGATTTTCTTGACCTTGTAATTCCTATATAATGCCATCTCCTATGAGATTTATCAGTTATGAGGGTTATGGCTACACCTCCTCCCACAATTAGTACTGAATTTTAAAACTCTTCCTAATGAGTTTATTTTAAGGCCACAATTTCATATTCAAACAGATCTCCTCCAGACTAATTTAAAAGTTGAATGGAAGCACTCTCTGGCATGGCAGAAACAGCACCTTCTCCACGTGCAAGAAGAATTTGGAGGTGTTGCAGAGTTTGTATTCCGGGAAATACAACAGCTCACGAGTCTGAGCTGCCAGGAATTAGTGCTGCCATGTACAGGAAACCTGGGGATTAATGACTCTCTGGGAGCAAAGCAGAAGATCTGGCTAAGCCTAACCAAAGCAGTGATCAAAGCAAGTGCTGAGAACCCCTTGTAGAGGGGCAGCTACTCCATTGCTGGTCAGAGCCCAACAATTGTCTCTTGTACCTTCCCTGCTAGAAAGAAAGGAAGGAAGGGAGGAAGGCAGAAAAAAAAGATCATCCCCTGCAGCAACAAAAAAACAACCAGTCAAAACAAACAAACAAACCCGAACACCAACAATTCAAAACAAAACTTGAGAAGGCTAGTTTAAAACTACTCACAGCCCTCCATTAACTCCAGCTGGCCAGAGACGCCAGACACTGTCTACAGCTGTTACAGAGTTCTCCTCTAAAATGGGAGCACAATTGAGGCAGAGGTGCCTCAGGTAACTTTGCCCACTGTTTTAAACATCTAGAGATATATCAGGCAAAGATAAACTGGTGGCTTCAAAGGTGCTCGCCTAACACAACTTTAGCTTTCTCTTTAATGAGAAATTAGGATGGAAAACCACCAAGCAGATGCAGGAGGTGAGTGTTGAACAGAAATGGAAAATTAGGGAAAAAGTTGTTGACATAAATGCCAAATTCCTTTTCATTACCCTCCTGACATTCATTTCAACCACCAGCCCTCAGAGAGATGCAGGAGTCAATCCAGGTTTGTAGGACAAATGATCAGGGACACCTGCATTCTCAGATAACAAGCCACGCTGGAGAAATCGCAAATAAAAGACCAAAATTATTTTAGATAAATCAAGAGACACAAGCTAATCTTGCTACCCTGAGAGATAATCAGTTATACACTCTATTCACAATGACTGCAAAGGAACTCAGTATCACTCAAGCCACAGTGCTTGACTTCAGTTCATGCTTCTCGTTTTGGCAAGGAGGGATTGAAGGGACTGAAGCAGACGCTTTCAGGCTCATCAATGGTTGAGAGAGTCCTTAAATTATGTAAGTAAAAAAGGAGAGGGGAGGGAAAGAAAAAGCAAATGCTAACTCCATTTCTCTGGGAGCAACAACATTTCACTGGGAATATAGAACATGCCTAACTACTTGTTTCTACTCAATAAAAAGCCCATTTAGAGCCCACAAAACTGAAATGGGGAAAAAAAAAATTACCAACCTGAGAGTGCCTGAAAAAAACCTCACCGCTTTCACTTTCTTTGCTACAAAACAAAACAAAAACAATCAACATATTACAAACACAAAACCACACTTGTCTTATAATAAAAACAACCATGACTCCTGGACACTCAAGTTTTCAGACTCTTCAGATACTCCACATTTGCTGATGCATTTCAGTAAATGAAGGGATGCTGGCTTATAGCACTTCGAGATGCTAAGCTATCTGTTTTGCTTCTTCTCAGGAGCTATTTGTACCTTTAATACAAACAAATACACCTCTCCCAACAAGCATATTTGTAGAGATAAATGTTGTACTAGGAGAGCAAAGTGCAGCTATTATACAGCTCTCATAGGAGAGTGGAGCACAAAGAAAGGGGCTGACTCCCAAGACAAAGGCCAGGTGAGACATGCATCCGTTGCTGTGCAGTCCCCTGTGAGGAGCATGCAGGTTCAGATGCCTACAGTTCAACTTCTTTTCAAGTCTGCACCATCAGCATCTCCTGTGCCGCTTCTTATAGGCTGGGAGAAGAGATTTGCTGACATCAAACATTGTGGGGCAGAGCCCACACAGTGTGAGCAGTGCCTCCATACAATTCCACTCTGAAGCTAACATTGTAACAGGTAACACTGTTCTGCAGCATAACTAAATGTAACCCTCATATTCTGTCTCTGAGTACCACAATCACAAGGAAAATAAGGGGTACATATATTTGATCAATTAAAAATAAAAGAAAGAAAGAAAATCACCTTTCTTCAGATAAAACTTCCATGTCATCAGGTCCTGTTCTGTCTATAGGCCTGGATGAGCTAAAGCTTTCCACACTCTGCAATACAGTAAATGTTAAAGCAGTGAAATACATGAGAGAAAATAGATTCAAACCACAGGCCGTTAATCAAATACAGAAATATCCAACAGGACTGCCAGAAACAAGACAGCAATCAGACTACTGCCTGTTGTACACGTGTAATAAAACAACCTACAGTAGAAACAACTACTCACTGCTTCTTTTGTCTCTTTCATCAGTTGACCTCAAAATGCCTGACCGAATAACGCTGAAAGATATCCTACAGTTCCTATTTTACAAACTGATACACTAAGCAAGAGAGCAATTCTGGGATATGTAAAAGTCCTGCCAGAGCAGGTACCAAAATCCAGAGCATCTTCCCAGCAGCATTCATTACGCTCATCTTAGAAAATATTCCTTCTTAGACAAACCCTTCTGTAGTCTCTTCTCAAGTCACTAGGAGCACACAGACACTGCTGACTGCACAGAGGTAATGTTAAGCTGTGCTAATATGAATGCAGGGCAAGAAATCAACTGATTACGACAACGTGTACTGCAATTGTCTTGGTAACCATTAGCAATATTAACGCTGATGTCCTCTGAGGGCCTGAGAAAGACAAGCTGGACTCTCATATGTCTTTGATGGATATACGAAGGACTTATGCCGTTGGTTTCACTCTTCCACAAATCCCAACAGTGAAACAAGCTGTCGGCTTGGATTTCTTGGTCTGCAGGCTAACAGGGGGTTTTCTGTTATATTTTGATATTTTACAGTTGCTGAAGAATGGGGACACTGAACTGTCATTCTGGAAATATGAACTGAATTAAATGCTGCACGTAGAGGCAGCAGTATTCTTTGTGGCTGATGGTGAAATTCACAGGAAAAATCAAACCCTTAATCTGAATCGATCAGAATCCTTTTTTTTTTTTTTTTTAAATAAAACCGTGTCACACAGACTATGTCTGTATGTAATAATTCTATTTTACTTTCTGTTGACTGACTCAGTCATCAAGCATCTACAAAAAAAGGAAGCAAAAGAGAAGGGATTGGTACTTAGTTCTTTCATATTGGAAATACGCTTCAAAACTGCCTCAATGCTAATAACTAGAGTGCATTCTTGCAAAAAGCCTTAAAGAAATAAAACACAGTACATACCACACCAGAGGTACAGATTGAAAACTGAATGTTGCCACTTTGGGCACATGACCAGGAGGTTTTGTACTCTGGTATTTGGACAAATCTCCCTTAAAGAAGAGGAAGGAAGTGAGCAGAGAGGAGCTTGGCTGTTGGGGCAGCCACAGGCCCCTCTCACTTGCTGAACCTCCAGCCCTGTAGAGTTAAACGGCTCAGTCATTCTAGCCTTGCTTAATGAGATTCTCCAACTCCTAGTGGAACCTGGCTACTGTGACTCAAGTGTAGTTACAAGCTTTTAATGCTCCTTTGCTTGGAACCAGTGGAACTGACTGTTTTTCCACTGCTGACTTGTGCTTTTGAGTCAGATTTGCTTAGACAGCTAAGAGGAGAGCTTCCACACACTGTCCTACATATTCTTTCAGGCTTTGTTGCTAGAGACAGAAGATTAAAAAAGGTGGGGAAGAAACAACAACATCTCAATCTTGTATTCATGGGACGGTCCTATTAGCAAAAGCAGGTTACGTCCTGTTATACCTCAAGTAGCTAATCCAACCTATTATTTTAAGGGTAAAGATAGAGCCAAAAGAAAGCTAAGCCACCACACATTGCTTCCTGCTGGCAGTCTCAGATATGTGAGTATTAAATAAGCGCATTCATGAAAGCTTAAAGAGCAGCCTGTGCTTTTATTTCGTAAAGAGTAACATCATACTCTCTGCAGGCTGTTTCATAACAATGTTCCTATTTGACAATTCCACAGTGACAATTCTGGCAAAGCAAGCAAGGACCATACTGACAGGATAATCATCTTAACCAAAGTGCTCTTTGTGTGAGGTCAGTTTGTTATATATTGCTTTCAGCCTTTGTCCCTCCAAGATTCAAAAACGATCCAAAAAATGAAGGGCAGGGCAAAGTCCAGAGGAGACAGGTGAGTTTGAGGACATTTCCTTCAGGAACTTTTAAAGACTTCAGGAATGTTTTTCAGGTCCTCAGTGTACACTCTTAATGGAAACTTTTGATGGTCTTTCTTTCCCCAAATACTGAATCAAATTGTTTTTTACACTGAAGCTGTTGTGTACTGCATAGGTACATAGCAGAAGCACAGAAAAGAGTATAAGCACTTGATGTTTGTCTGCTTCAAGCCCATAGCTACAATCAAAGACACAAAGTAAGAAGCATGTGCTCTTTCACTAAACATCACATACCAGTAGGTTACTGATACTGACTGTTAATCTAAGCACAGTTTACAATTCTTGGTATCTTGCCTTCTTTTTATCACAGAGAGAAGCCAAATCTGCCTCTCCTTAGGATCTCTGCACAGGGTAGAGCATAAGACCGTGGCAATTTTGCAACCTAAACAAAATGAGTCACAACACAATGTTACATTAAGAAGGAACTCAGAGCAGACTAAAACTTAAAAGGAAATGCTCTGTAGTTCAGAATTCTGATCTTTTCACACAGCTTTCACTGTTATTAGTAGCTGTGTGATCCATGCGTGGTACCAGGCACAAAGATGCAGAGTGCATCTACTGTAAGCAGAACCCACACTCAAGCAAAATACAGTTTCTCAATTGCTGACACCATAATCAGTGTCTGGTTGGCTGAGAGGGAAGGAGGCCACAGCAGTTTTATTCTATAGCACGTAGAATTTGGCAAACTGTCTTCTACTGTGAAGGTCATGCAAGAATACGCTACAGAAATTTCACGGTATTCCAGATTTTTAGAGCACTATATATGTGCCCACTATACCTTCCCAGTAAAGTCTGGCTAGAAAAATCATCTTTGGGACCAACACACTCCAAAAGTGTTTTGCAAACTGCAAACATGACAGTAACACGTAGACTGTAGGGAAAAGCAATAAAATGCATTTTATCATCTTATCAGAAAGAAATTTGAGATCTGTGGTTTCATAACTTAACAGGAACATAAAAATAAACTCAACCTTAAAACTGATCCTGTATCTGAAGTTCCAATCACCTCATAAGAGTTTTGAAAGACTGGGAAAAAGAAATTATATCCTTTTTCTATAATACTTTGCTAAATGCAGAAGACATAAGAAAAAAGTCATGGAAAGAGAATATGACTACAGTGGAGTAAGAGGATCACAGTGGACAAGCAGCTTCTTGATGCCTCTTTACAAAGATTACAAGTGCAGAGATCAGTATTCCCCGTAATCAAGAAGAGACACTTATGCATGTATTAAATAAGCGGCTACCAGAGGAACCAGATGTGCACTGAAATAAAAAGTCTTTTTCCCACCCTAATACTAGGTGTCAAATAGTGCAGCATGCCAGCTTACCGCAGGACTATCCTGGTTGTCATTAAGCTCTGAAAGTTTGGTGCTGGATTTCTGCCGTTTCGGTTTATTCCTTTCATTAAGATATCCAGAGCTGTTGTCTTGTAATTTTTCTACTTCTTGAGTAGTTAGAATACAGTCTTCAAGACTGCTGAAACCAGATGGAATGTTCTCCTTGTTGATGACTTCCCTGAAACAAAAAATGACATTAAGACAATGGTTAAAATGCTCTCCCGCTACATTTATGGTAGCAATACAGAAATGTATTAAGCTGACTGGTGCAGTTCCGGCAACATCTTCTACGCCCTATGAAACCAGTATCACTGGTTCTTCCTACTGCAGCAAACAACATACACTGTGAAATGCTAAATCCTACTGAGCGGTGAAAGCCAGGTGTACAGACTTCTGGTGAGAAAGATGTCAGGGTCAACACTTGATTCACTTCCAACTAAAGCCAACATAGAGAATCCCACTGACTTCAGATGGAAGCTAGTCTAACTCCTAGTTGTCTGTACTTTTATAGAGAATATGCAGCATATTTTCCTTTGAGACACATGCTTTTAATATAGAAAACTGATTCACAGTCGTGGCACAGGGAGCTCCTTTGGTCCATGACACCATATAATCGTCCCACTTACTCATTTTCTCAAATGCAAGAACAGGACAGTGGTGCTTCAGTCGAATGCTTGATTCTTATTTGGAAATTACACAAAATAGAAAAGGGAAAGCATCTCTGTAATAGCAACACAACTAGGACACAGGACTGTTCTGCTGCGCTGGAAAGTGATAGGACAACTACCTTGAAGTCATCATGCGACAAGCTAGCTGGGGTTCTCTCTGCTTGCAGGGTCTGTGTATGTTTTTCATGGGCTTGGCATACAGCTTATCTTTCCCTGCACAATTATCCTGCTGGATCCTTCAGCATGCAGACTTTTCTTCACAACCTGTTAGTAGTTTTCTACTTTATGCAATACTGAGCAGGCACATACATAACAGATAAAATACAGTATGGAAACAGAAGAAAAAACAATGCATGCCATTCTTCACTAATACTATCCTGCCCAGGCTAAAGACTAGCTGCTTACACTTGACATAAAAACTGGAATGTTTGCTAACTACTTTATGTGCAGCTGCCTTCTACAGTGCTACGTGACTCCAAAGCCTGCTTTCATAGACAGCAGCAGAATTTCTCTTGACTTGCAGTAGTGTGATAAGAAAACGGTTACTCTGCAGTATCTGGACAGTGCCAGCATGACAAAGTATTCAGAATAAAAACCAAACAACAAAGTTCCAGTGATTTTCTAGATCTCAAATCTCTAGGGCTGGCTACTGGAAGAGAGATACAAAGAGATTATAGGATTAAAACTTCTCAGATAGTTAATTTGCCTCTCTGAAAGTTTTTACAATGTCCCGAGTAGATTTATTACGTATACACAGCCTGTAGAAATCACAGTCTCCAAAGCCTGGGACTGCATGTATGTATTTTTGTGATGAATGCTCTTCCTAGCTGTATTAATTCTGCAGTCCCATCTTGTGACATTACAAATCCTCTTGTGATCCATCACAAGGCAAGAAGATGAAGTCACTGGCAACCAAAGTGGTGGTGGGGGGGGAGTAGTTTTGAAAGGATTTCTGAATTTTGATAATCCGCCCCCAGAAGTGCCAGCACTCAGACCTACAGGAACCAGGGAAAATGATTTGAAATCCAGCCAACATTCAAAACTTCCAATGTGTTAAATTCTTGGCTTGGGCTTTAAGGACAGAACGTGAACAACTGCGTCAAGATAGGCTCGAGTGCTCTAGGCAGCTCTGTAACGCTCTGTAACACAATGTTGAAAAAAACCCCTGCAGTACTATATGCTTCCAAACACGTACACTAGCCAGTCTCTGACCTACTTACCTGTGAAGCCTGTCAGCAGGGCTACTAAACAAGAAAAACTACTGCAAAGCTGCTGCCAGCTACTTAGGTGACTCGCAAGTGCTCATTTCCCAGTCCATCTTCACAGCATATTTTCATTCACTATGGAAATGCCTTTTTTATTTTGTAACTATGGACTGTTTTTTGGCTTTCTTTTAAGCACTGACACATATTGGAAAATAACATAGCTGCAGTATTCACCTGAGGTACTAAAGGTTACGGTTCTATGCAAAAGTGGTTTGGTAAAGAAAGGTGCAGATCCAACAGGATTTGGAGAATTCAGCATCCAAGAAAAACAACAGCCTAGATCTGTATTTCAGAATCTAACTTGAAATCCTAGCAATCCAATACTACAGCCAAGAATACACAATCTTTACAAGAATTAGCACAATGTTTAAAGCTAGATGTATCTGTAAGCACTAATTAGACGATGTCCTTGCAAAATCTCCAGTTACAATTCCTCAAAGATATCTATGTCTCGGACATGTGTTTTTTAAAGCTGTGGTAGTTTATATCACATTTGTGCCACCCAACATATGCCACAACTATAACAGGGTAAAAGGAAAAAACTGTATTATTTTTACTGTTTGATAGACATTTTATGAAAATTGCCACTAAATGACTTTTAATGTAATGGTGGATAAAAATTCTTAGGTTCTGATTAATCAAAAGGATCATTTCTACTTTCAGATGAACTCCTAGGGCTCTTTAATAGACCTGAACATAAGCTGTGCCTACACATACCGAAGGAGAACTTTGCCCCATTCTGAATTCAGAAAAGCATTTAGAAGCAATGGTTTTTAGTGGCTCTAGGGCCAACTGCTTGGGTATTTCCACTAAAACAATAAATACTGAAATGAAACCTGTCAAAATAATTTAATTAAGAACTCAACTATACTGCTATAGCTGGCTTCTTATCATGCTCTGGCCCACTCAATTACCTCTAATAAACTCCATAGTTCTCAGCTCTCACTGATGTAACAAAGCTCTGCACAGGCACTGCAGTCTGTACTTCCAACAGAAGGCAAGGACCAGTGCATTTCTTAACAGAACTACCAAGCAGTGCCTAGATAGAGGACATAACTGGGGTACACTTAATCAGATATACTTTCCAAAACGAAGAAATCAGGATCGTACATGTCTCTGTTTCTCCGGGCTTCCTCCTGCTCTTTGTGTTGTCGCCTCCTCTGCCTGGCAGACACATTAGAAGAGGCTGAAGATGTTCCCGATTCAGAGTCCTCTGAACTCTGGCCGCCTGAGCCATGAACATCAAAGAGATGCTGCTCCACGGCTGAGCGGATTGTCTTCTCTAAATACCTGTCAAGCCGAAAAATAAGGTCAATTGAGCTCAAATAGTTTCTGGAGCTCCTTCTCTGCAACAGTACATAAAGGATGAGTACCGGAGGGTTATGTTTTATTATGATGGCAAGGCAGTATAAAATGCACTAGGGCCCGTGACATCTGCAAAGAGCTAAGCCAAAATCTTCAGATACCTCGATGCTCAGGTCCTTCAGTGAAGCCAAGCTTTTCCAGTTCATTTTGCCCTTGAAAATTTCTAGGGTTCCTTGAACCTTCTGTAAAACAGCTGCTTTACTGCAACCATCAACACTGGTGTTTAACTTTTACCTTCCACTTCAACATTCCTCGCTCTGACAAGATCTTTTTTGCCACCCAACCACGATGACACTGGTCAAGTCTATGGTGCTATCAGAGCTCGGTAAGTCAACAAGTCATCTGCAAGGTGATTCAATGCTGTCTCACAGGGGGATGAAAACATGCTAACAGCACCTCACTGTACACTCCACTCAGTGACTGAATACGGATCTGGCTCTGAGCTCACGTTGTTTTTGCATTGTTCTTGTGCCACGAATGCACGCACCCGCAGCTACTCTCAGAGTACTCTGGTGTGAGATTGCTATCATGCCCCCTGGCACTAAGAGTGCTTCCACACAAGCCACAGCAGGGGAGCTTCTGTAGTTCCATCCATTAAAATTGTCAGGCTGCCCAAACTTTCAACACAGTCAAATCTACTTCATTTTGGCACTCACATTTCCTTATAATATTTGCTTCCTTCCTTAGCCAGAGGAAGTTTTTATGGGCAAAATCTAAATATGACACTTTTTACTTTTTAAACATCTTCAGGAAGCACATTTCTGTATCTTCTTGCCCCACCCATGTTTCTCGCAATGCTTTAAGTAGTCTGCTGAAGAAAAAGTTTTTCAAACATGCCTCACCTAACTCCCTATATAGCTTCAAGTGCTTTTTCCATGATTAAAAACATTATTTGCAAGATATGCTGGTTAATTTTCAACTTGGTGGTTGTAAGTATGTGAACCAGCACCTGGGCTGACTTCTCCAGAGAATTTACAAAAGCTAAGCTGCTATAGATTTAAGTCTACTGAGACTTCATTTCCTGAAAAAATCAAAAGACCTTAGCAATTGCAAAAAAAATCTTATGGCTCAACTTGATGAGCACATCTGTATTTCATGTATTGACAAGAATCAGCCCTGCAATCCCACCAACCTCTGGCAGGGGTGTCAACTCATCAGCTCTGCTGCTCTCACTGGCGCTGGAATTAGTGCAAAGAGATCAAGTCCTGTCCTTTGCTGAGACAGGACAGGGTGCAAACAGGAGCATGAGGACAGCACGAATAGCTTTGCTATACATGCAGGATGTGCCTAAACAAAACATCACAGGCATGGTGCAATGAAAAAAAGAAGGACCTGAGAATTTTTCAGGAGGAGGTGATTTATGATCATTGCAGATGCTCAGGTTTGGGAAACAATGTCCTTTTTGTTTGTGTAAGAACAACCCTTACGGAGAAATCAAAGAATAACCAGCAATACTTCTAAAACTTTAAACATACAAAAAAAAAAAAAAAAAAAAAGCTACAAAATAGCAAAAGAGACACTTACTCTCCTGTAGCAGGAATGTTACTACTGACTTGTGATACGTGGGTGCTGTGTAAAATAAAAAGAGGAGAAAGTTACATCTACTTAGCGCAATAATGCCTTAAAACGTTTGTTCTTTGCAGCACTAAGAAAAGATTTAGAGATTGCATGCACATGCTACAAGGTTTCCCCTTCAGGAATTTTTACTCACACAGTGCCATGGCACATTTTGACAATGCCAATATCCTCAAGAACTTATTTGCCCAACATTCCAAGGTCTAATGAAAGTATTTCAGCTTCAACACATCACAGAGTCTTTGCTTTCTCACGAGCTTTCTGTGGCAGCAGGTTGTTTTAATCTCATCACTAAAGTTCTTGCTTTTTGAGGCTGACTTGAAAATGTATGACAGCGAACTTAATATTGAAGAACTTTTAACTATTAATTGAGGAGAAAAGGAAAATGGCCTTTTCACTTCAAAATAGTTCTGCAGCTCTCCGATGTTCATGTTCTTAAAAATAAAATGCACGCTTCCTTCTTTTCCCTTTCAGGTCGTGCCCAGGCTCAGAAGAGCTGACACAATTCCAGGTGTCACTGCTTGCTGCTGAACAAGCTGACGTGCCACTTCGCACAGCTGCTGCTGCTCTCCTCCCTCTGCACAGGGCCAGACCCAGCTTAGCCAAGTTCTATTCCGGCTGCTGCTCCAGTGCTGACTTGGCTCTACAGATAAGGTGGCACGTGACCTCCCGTGACCATTCATCACCCCTGTGATCTACATTAAGTCAGACACATTACAGGCCTAGAGGGTTCATTTGGGCTACTCCCTGTATCAGCAGAATTAGTAGTGTAGCTGGCTGATAAATTCCAGAAAAGCATGGACAGGTTATAAGACAAAGTGCTTTCTGCCTAAGCGGCCATTCACTGTTTTCAGCCTCCAGGAGTTTCTTGCAAACTGCTTCAGTGCAGAAGAACCAGTAACAGCCAACTTCCCTTCACTAACCAAAGGCTTCCTTTCTGCTTCCCTTGACTACAAACTCACAACCCCCAGCTGCAAACCAGACACACGTGCTTCTGCTCTCCTCCGCTGAGCCACTGCCTTCACCTCGGTTTGGGTGAACCAGCATACCCCAACCGCACACTCATTCCCTCCAGGCCTCGCTCACTCTGTGCTGACCTCTGGTCCAGACACAGCTCTCTGGAGCTGTGGCACAGCATGAAAGCAGTCACGTATTTCCCAGTGGATTCCACATTGCCTACACAACACCCGAGTAGCTGTGTTATTCGAATGAGTTCATGAATGGGAGACTCACAAACAGGTATTAAATTGCTGTGCTTATGATTTCAGACATGCAGCCTACACATAGAAAAAAAGAATTGCAAGATCCTTCTCTTCTCATATGCAACATCTTGACTACTAACTATTACATGGCTTTGCAAATTGAAGTTCACATTTCAAGCATCCTCCTTGCTTTCCTGCTTACTTACACAAACTACTTGGCCTCTTCTAAGCCTGAAACTACTGGCTTTCCATGAGAGATGGATTAACAAGTAAGCTGCTAGCATGGTAGGCTGAACCACATTATCATATGAAATTCATCTTATGGCTACAGCTCTTACATGTGGGTAAGTTAATACTGTATCAACTTTCTATAATGTTTACACGCAATCCATACTGAGTGGGGTATCCTTCATATCACACCTTCCTTCTCTGTTTTCTTGTCAGGAAGGTGTTAAAGAGAAGGGATTGTTTGGATTCTAGTCTTTTGAGAACATTCCTAAGATGCAGGTATAGCAATCCATCAGACAAGGCAGAAAATATCCGGAAATAGCTTTTCCTTCTACTTCTAACAGGATTAGCAGTGTGTGAAAGCGCAAAGCCCTGTTTCACGTAAACCTAATGAACTGCTAGGCACTGTATGTGAGTGAGAGTTCATGCTGTTATCCCCGTGTGCAATGTTCGAGGCCAACCAACAGTCACTATCAGCAAGCCACTCACATCAGCACTGAAAACACACAGGACCTTCTTAACGCAAAAAGTAGTAAGAAGAAGAATGAAACAATACAGCTGCCAAAGAATACCTGAACAAAACGTCAAAAATGTTTGTAATTCCCAAATACATTCTAAGTTTACCATGTGTTTTACTAATATCAATCTAGTTTTAAGTACATTACGCTTCCTAACTCATAATGACACATATCTGCATGACAATTACTTTGTGGTATTTAGAAGAACCCTATTCAAACTATATTCTGTCAGAGAGCCAATAATACGGTGATTTTCAAACTACCAATAAATACAAAGGAAGTATATACATAGTTGCAAGCCAGCTTAGCGAATGACAGCAAGTGAAGCTATCACACTCTCCTTTTATTAAACCTCTCTTATAGAGGAAGGTGCTTCCTTATTTACTGAATGTGACTTCGTTCTTAGACCTATGATATTTTAAGCTCTCTTATTCTCTCTCTCTCTCTCTCTCTCTCTCTCTCTCTCTCTAACTTGGAGATTTTAAATCAGAGTTCTTCCAGATGACCAAAATTTCACAATGCATAGCTTTCCTTGTTTCATTTTGAAGCTTAATTAAAATGCTTTGCTAAATTGCTTTATTTACTCTGCACCAAACTTTTTTTTATAGCAAGGACTTTCACTTAAAATACATATATATAGAGAGAGGAAAGAGTTATACAGAGGCTTTCAGATTCCTGTCTGCCTGGTGATGGAGGTGGATGTGCTTGAGCGTGCTGGCACGTGCAGGGAAAGGCATGGCTCTCTATAGGTTTCACAGCTCAGAGGAGCAACCAGGCATGTGGGATGCATCCTGAGGCATTTTCCAAACTTCCTGGGTGGCAAAAGTCAGTCCATCATTAATTTATGCTTCACAGAGCAGGCCAAGCAAGCCACGTCCAGAAGAGCCCTTTTGGCACGCCCTATTGTGCTGGGAGCTGCCTCAGATGGGCTGCTTTGTTCATCAAATCATCTTGACAATGAGAAATGGTGTTCTGCTTTGGTTAATTATTTTCTCCTCTTGTCTGCTCCATTTCACTGATAGATACGGCCAATTATCTCCACAGCTAGATTATAGTTATTAAATTATGCACCTGTTAGTGACTTTTGATATAAACTAAAAGTTCTTCTTCTGCCTGTAACAGGAAGCAGCAGGAACAAGTTCCAGTGCTGGGGATTTTTATTTTAGAAAGTCAGCCAAAAAACCTGCATCAGTGCAGATATTTTAAATGCTATAAACTCTTGAAGTGGATTCTTGCTAGCCTCATGCTTTTCCTTTCAGGAAGTCTGACCTTTGGCACTTCTCAGTGTTTTCTAGCTTGTTTACTAAGGTCTTTTGCTACTCTCACACGCTCAGGTGACCCCTCTGGATCACGTCCAACTTCACATGCAAGGTAAATCCTTAATTTACGGCCTCTTCTTCCATTCCATTTCAATCTCAAGTATGTGAAAAGTTGTATTTTCTGCCAGCTTCAGGCTGGCATTAAATCTGTGCCACTCCAGCTAGTAACTGTAGACTTAAAGATATGCCCTGGAGAATTGTGTTATGCAATAACCGCACTCTGCGGTTATTGGGCATCTTGTTACAGCAAACAAATAACTGAATTGGATATCAAAACCCCTCTCCTGTTTTTCCACTCAAGGCCCTATTGAGCAAAACCTATCAGCATTCATGTATTAAAAGAGCACAGTATGAATCAACCAGAACAAACTGACTTACTGGTGCAGTATTTTCCCAGATGGGGTTTTCATTTATGAAGTGAATAAATTAATTGCTGGACATACTGAACTGCCTAGATCATAAGCTGTACTTGCAATCTGAAACAAAGGCCACTCGCTGCTGACATTTATTTATGATCCATTTGCTTTTTTCGGAAAGTAAAAATATTTCTGGTTTTGCTTTTAAAAAGCCAAGCACAACAGTAAGAAATTCTTATAACAACCATAAAAAAAAATTTAACATTTTGCCATTCCAGCAAAGCAGATAATATTTATTTAAATTCCTTTAACGTTTCAGATAGGAAACTTCTGAAGACCTCCCTAATACAGAGTTCCAGCACATGACCCAGGAAATTCTTTTTTTTCCACAGTTACTACTACTGTCTAAGAATGGTTCACTTTCCATGAGTGTTGAATACTGTGAGATGTAATGTTGCTGATCTACATGAGATCTATCTTAAGGCAACCATTTCATCTGACACACATTCCTCAAGGAGAAGGACTGTGTTGGCATGAAAGTGTGAAAATAATGAGATGAAAAATAAAGATGTGCTCTTAATTACTGGGAAGTCCCATCAAACAGAAAACATGCTTTCAGTGTTTCTAAATATCTTCACACTTTTGCAAGCTCAGATCCAATAATCTTCCCTTTAAATGTCGTACCTTATATTTTACATTACTTCCTTACTATGCAGAAAATTAATCCCCAAAAAAGTAACTGCCTTGTTTTCTTCAGTACTCCTCCTGTTTTCATGCGCACTGGTATTGTACTTCAGGTTGGGTGCACACTGACACCTACTGTTTGAAGCAGAGACAGCACTGAAGGGTATTCATATATGCTACCCAACCCACCTCTGTAAATTTAGACTGTTGCATCTGCGCACACTCCTCCCCAGACAACATTAATGTTCCTCTTGGGGGTATTCACAGCCTCCATATTAGGCTTCTGATTTGAACTGGAACAAATCACCTCCTTCCACTGAACACATAGGGTGCTTAGTGAGATAGTGCTCCTGACTCATGGTATGAAACCAAGAGTCTCAGTTTCCCAAAGCTCCACCAAACGACAGGGGTCCCTTGGTCTGAGATCCATGCAGTAGCTGGACAACGAGAACAAGAGCACCTGGCAGCCTTCTATCTCTTTTCAGCCAATGGCTGTATGATGAAGGACAATAGCATGCATCCCATAACATAACCATTGGTAAAAGAGCCCCACACTGCTGTTGACTTTAGGAACTCTTAATGCATGTCCCACCAATGAGGAAGTGTTCAATAGGAAGCCAAGCACCCTTCTGATCAGCTAGATATAGATGACAGCAAATTCAGTAAAACATCATACCCAATATACTAGGAATGCTTGACACATGTTATGTAAAATGAGTTGCTGTATATAACAACTGTTAAAAGGGTAAACAGCTGTATGAAATACTTCCAACAGGATATTAGTACTTACAGAGAAATTAAGTGCTGTAACAGGTGAAACTCCCCAACATCTTGCCCTGAACTCAAGGGTATCTAACGCAATTTTGACCTTGCTTGTGATGTCGGCTCTCATCCCAATTTTGGTTTAACGCTCTGCATATTAACAAGGAACCTCCCACACTTCAAAGCTTTTGCCTTTTTCTCCTTTAATATGACTCTGCCTTACCTCGGGATGCACTCACTAGGAAACTGCTCTGACAGCATCTGTATGACTCATGTCAAATCTAAAGCAGATATTCCACACAAAGCATATCTGTAGATTCCCCGTCTTTTAAAAACTCATTGCACATGTTGAGCAAAAGTGTGCTTACAGGGAATTGCCTTTGCCAGATGCTATTTAATTACATGAAACTGCATACTGTTTCTCAGTATAATTACTCACATTCCCATTCATATAATGGAATTAAAAAATCCATAGCACTCCTCATACCTCAACTCCCTTTTCCACAAGGTTTAATTACAAAAGCTTTTGGAACATAAATGCCCTTCAGGCATGACTCCCTAGAACAATCAATCATCCAGCAAGGTTTTCCTCCTCTTTCAACAGTGCAGAAATTTCCTTGCATAGTACTAAATATAGTTGAGTAAACAGTCTTACCAGGGAATACAGAAAAGGAAAGGACAGCCCTGCTCACCAGCAACTGAACGGATTCATACCACAGAACTCCATCTCAAAAATTGATCAAACTCATCCTCCAAGCACCTAACAAGAGAGGGATTCAACTACAATATTTCTAATAATGTACTTCAATTTATTCATTGAGTAATTCAATCAATTTTTTATCACAACAGGTTTTGCTATTTAACAAATCTACCTTTCCCTCTGCCTAAAATCCAGATGAAATATATATAACTAGAGCGTACACTCTAGTTCATTTCTTATGGTATGTAAGTCTTCCCTGTTCTTTTCTCCATTTTGTAACAGGCTTGCTTACTTCCTTAAGGATCTTCACAAACCTAACACCTTTAAAGTATGTATTAGTGAAATTTTATGAAGCCTCATCTCAGCCTTGTACAAAGACATTCCTACTTCTCCACATGATTCCATTCTTCAACACCAGTGGCCATAGAAGAAAAAAAAATCCACCACAATTTCCACAAGTGATCTCCTTCCTCTCCTCACAAAATACATATAGGTTTCCCTCTTTCCTTATTGATCTTTAAGGTCTTATACTAACACCTTTTTCTCTCTTTGGAATAATAATAAAAAAAACTTGCTGAAATTAGACAGATTACATACAATCTTTTTCTTCCTCTCTCTGAAGTCTTATGAAAAATAATTTCCTGGTACTTATATCACCTCTCTCGTTAAACTTGCATCATGTTTTGCCTCATTTACCACCTTTGTACCTTTAATGATTGCTTATTTCCCTATAGAGCAACAGTGATAATTAGTTCAATTCTTGGTCATGACATCCCAATGTCTAAAGAGAAAACTCAGAGCACCTAAAGACCAATTCAGAATCCTAAGTCAGAGAAGTTTTAAAAATCATGTACTAGTGGTATCCTGACAATTCTGACTTGGAGATAAGTCAAGTATTGGTGTTACACATAAAAACAACATCAAGGGAAACATCTCCATTGCTAGCTGACATGGTATAGTACTGCACTGTACAGGGTCAAGTCTCTGGTTTGGAGCTGGCAAAACTCATCAACCAGGAGACATAATCCTCCTTGAGCCTGGCAAAAGCCAAGCACCCTGCAGTGTTTGAAATATAAAGAGCTCTTGTTCCCATTTGATTAACTTGTTGCAAAATTACCTCTACAAAAACTGCTGTGCGAACAGGCTAGTGGCCTAACTCTCTCCACACACTCATGATTCACTTGAAGGATTACTTAACAGTATTTCAGACTTCGTAAGTATGACTGGCAGCAATAAATACATTTGATCATGAGACAGATAAAGCAGACTTTCAGAGAGGTCACTTAACAACTAATGTTCAAAACTGCAAAAAAAAAACCCACATCACACACTCAAATTCTCCATTGTTGAAGTACCATAAATGGCCCAGACAGTGCTAGCTTGCCTGCCAAATTATCTGCCCTTGGCAACTGACCTCAAGAGCACACATTTCTAACGTGTGATAAATACAACCAAGACCTACAAGCTGTTAGCTTTATTTACAAGCAATTGTGTCTCAGCAGTGCTACAAAAGATGCAAGCTTGTCCTGAAGCCTCATGTTGCAAGGTATGCTGCTCCCTCCCTGATCTTGCTTCACTTTCCAGCAGTTCATTCTAGACTTTTCCCTTCCTATTTGCAAGACACATTTTCACAGAAAGCCATCCCCTCTTTCCAACAGACAACTATATTTAATTCACCATCCCAACATGTCCACACCTCAATTTAGAATTTCCAAGCCTGCTCCCTCTCTCTGAGAAATTTCCTGGTTTGATACGAGCTTCTTCAACCCCAATCTTTGCTCCTTATATCCCAAGCAAACTCAGCAAGGCCAGCTGAAGAGATCCTTTCCTGGATCATTTTTCCATGATTTAGGAAAAAGCTTGGAAGGATAGTTTTGTGCAGTAAGGCAGACAGAAATGTAATGAAAGCCTACAACTAACTGAAGAGCATATCTAACAAGAAAAAAAATAAAATAAAAAGAGTACTATTATCAACAGAAAGACAGGATGAAGATTTAATTTGGGCAAAACTTCTGACAGGATGATCTGTACTAAATTATCTCCTGGAGATAAAGGCAGAACCTTGTTAGACATTTTGGAGCTTCCGAAGCACAGATGAGACAATATCTGCACAAATACATTGCAGTGAATGATGGTGCGTCATCAGGAAGGCAGACAAGACCATGAAACTGGGCTAGTCTATAAGCAGCTCACCAGTGCACAATTCTGCAGTTTTAATGTAAGTCTACACGTTGCAACTACGCATGAAATGCACATTTTCTATGGTTTATATTAGAAAAAATCTCTCAGAGAGAATACAGTCTACAATGATAAAGAGGAATATACGCAAGACAATTAACAAGAAATCACTGTAAAAATTCCAAATCTCACTGCTCTCACAAAAAGCACCACAGGGATTTCTTTTTATTTGTCTCGGCTCCACAGAGATCAAAGAAACCAATTACAATATCTGGCCCTTCTTCCTCTGCATCCCTTCGCTGTTAATTGCCCTGGCTCCTGGACTTTCACTGAGTATAAATGAAAGCACTCGAATTGAGCCTGCTACTGAAATAAGCAGAGCAAACTTTCACTGACGTCAACAGAATTAGGCCACTTTTACAGGCACTGACTTTGCCCTGCAGTTGGCAAAACAAGAAACTCTATTTGTTTGAATGCAGCCAGACTGCATTCTCTCCAGGCAGGCAGATCTGTGGACTGAGGCAGTCCCAGCTTTTCTGTGTTTTCTGGGCTGCATCAGAGGAGCAGTTGCTGCATGGGCTGCTGACTCACCATCTGGTTCCTGGTTTCTTTCTGAACAGCACATGATGTCAGTTCTTCAAAGCTCATGGCAAGAATCTCTCAAATGCCCACAGACTGTAAGCTTGTTGTAAATACAACTATATTATGAAATGAAGAAAAGAGAAAGCCCATCTTCTAATTAAGAATTTACAAGACTGGCACTGAAAACTTAGCCTTGACTTTAAATATACAGTCTGCAGAAATTTTTTGACTCTCTGAAGAGTCATTCATCCCTCTAGCTGAGCAATAATTATGAACTTAACAATCGATCTTCAGTTTGATTACAGCCTGCACAGACTGTCTGGCATCGCTCCACATATTTAATCCTAATAACTAGTCAATCCCATCCAGAGAAATAAATTGAAACAATTGAGTAAATACCTCACATAGAAGGGTGACATAGGCCGCTCATCCTCTTGGGAGCTAAAAACAAATAAACAAAAATTTGTAAGTTAGTATGCAGCTCTCTCTTGTATTTGCAGCTCATTTACAGCAAGACATTCACTCTGAAAAAGTGATAATACAAATGAAACAGCACATCGGTTACAGAGGTAACATTTACATCTACTTGGTCCTGTAGCTGTACTCATGGAAGACTGCTTTAAGTTAAATTCTTTAAAGTCTGAGAATTACATTCATTTCTCAGTGTTCACAAATGTATAACAGACCCACTGCTAGACGGTCAGGAGTCACTCCAGCTCTGCAGGCATGCAGGGACTATTCCCATAGCAACAATAAAGCATTTCTGCCAGCAGAACCACCCGAGCCTTTTGCTGTCTGCTGTTCCAGAATTAAACAACCTGCCTGCTGAAGTAAAATTAAGAAAAAAAACCCAAATGACATATTGAGAGATCAAAGAAACAGCTATGTCTGTATGCATACAGCTAAGAACTCCCTTGTTTCCTTTTTCCTGTTGAAAACTGATTTGATGATGCTGAAATGTGGCTTGGCTGCAGAGGTGTGAAACAACTGAAAGGCCGGTCTGACTGTAGCAAGGCAAGTCCATATCAAATTCAACAGAATTCAAGAGAAACATGTGTTCCTTGTGAACCTGAGGAAGCACCTCTTGGCTTGAGATCAAGAACTGCCACTGGCTGCTATGGAGCTCCCCTGACAAAAAAAAAGTGCTTCAGTGGCCAGCTGATCCATCTGAAGGGACTACTTTGCGCACAGCCCATTCAGCCTGCAGACAGGTAACTCCCTAACCCAGCTCACTAGGCAGCTGCATATGCCTGTGCTAGCACAAGGGTAAGGACGAGTTGCTGGAGTGCTAAAGCTTCAATGTAGAGTGGCCTGATGATCATTTGAGGCAATGTTAAGACTTTCCACTTTAAGAAAGGGTTCAAATATAAACTTCACCAAACAGATAGTTGGACTTGCAGGCATTTAGCCCTTGTATCTCATTCAATTAGAAATCTTGCTTTACTGCAAGCACACAGGAAATGCCACTGAGGTCAATTTGTCCCCAAAGGCCTTTTAATGGGTCTACTGAAGAGCAGAGTAAGCTTGGGAGAAAGTAAAAAAAACTGGGAAGCTATACAAATTACTTTAAACAAAAGCAGAAAGGATAACATTTCACAGGCACTGGGAATCATGCATTGCCCTACTGGTTTCCCACTGTTTTAGAAGCCTGAGACTACACCAGTGACCAGCAATTTACCATGGGTAGTCAGCCACTTATACTGACAGAGAAGTCTAGGGATTTTCACTGCTTTTCAGTTTATTCAGAGGATGAAAGAATGTTCAAGAATGCTCTGGATGAGATGAACTCAGCTTTGCACTCAAGTCACTTGGGGGCATTGACTGTCCTGAAACTCTGACCAACTTCAACAGAGATCTGAAGAAAATCAAACCTGAATATTTGTTGAGAACATGGCCCGAGTCCATTAGTCTCTCAACTTTCAAAGCATTTTATTTATCAGTCTAGAAAAGCTTTTCTAAGCACAGAATAAAAGCCAAAGGAACATCACTACGGGTTTTGTAGCTAGGAGATGAAATGCTCACACACACATTTTGCAGCTTCCACTGAGTCAGGAGGAAGCTGTCTAAGCAAGATGAGCTGAAAATGGCCTAGAGCCAGGTAAGCACTGTGCTCTCACAGTGAATATAGCCAGAGGCAGATTTCACCGTGGCTCATTTCAAATCCAGCCAATGTTATAACAGATTCACAAATATGAATGCTAAATCTATCCCAGGGGAAGGGAGGTGGCAGGATGCAAGGGATCAGAAAGGCCAGGAAGGCAGACAGAGAGAAAAGTGCGATCAAGCCAGCACAACAGAGAAATCACAGGGGTTTCTACTGTGTTGCTTGACTCCCCACTATAGCATAGATTTGTACATAGACAGCTAGAGACATCTACAGAAAAGACACACCCATTCACTGTGATAGCATGTCACAGTGGCAGCCCACTGGAGGCCTCAAGAAAAGCCTCAGAATGCCAGAGTGGAAGGAAGAGAAGTGGCTTCTGAAATCAGTGCAGTCTGCCTAAGCTTGCAGGCCTCTCTAACACAACAGTGACCGAGAGGTTTTCAGCAGCTCCCTGAGACCACCAAAAGCACGGCCGCTGCTGAACGCCATGCTACAGCTTCCACGAGCCTGTCTCAAGCTGCTTGAGCAAGCTACAGCTGGCTGCTATTGAGAAATGATGACGGTCAGAGCAGGCTGAAAGCTGCTGCAACCAGGGAGGCAGCACAGTGGCCTGCCCAAAAGCTAAGGAATGCCCGGAGGATCTTTGTGAGAAATAGTTATGGCTCTGAGACTGCCGAGGAGAAGGGAAGAGAACATGTGAGTACCCCACAGGGCTGCTTTCCAGAAGATGACATGGACACAGGTAGGAACCTCTTCCAGAGCCAGGCTCCCTCCCTTGATGACATGTACTCTCAACTTGTATGCATAAGCTGATCTCTTAATTTAACAAAAACAGAATAAAAAAAGCATTTTTTTTTAAAGCTACTTTAAACTCACAAAGTCGCTGGTAAGTGTTTTGCTAAATTCATGGCAACGGCTGTCCTTGTGATCTGAATGCAAGCAAGTGCATTCAGATCATTGGTGCCCATGTTACTTTTCATAACATGAAAAATAAACCACAACTGGAGAAAAGTCTACAGAGCCATCAGGATTTTTACCTATCCACACAACTCCCAGTGACCACATGTACAAGCAGCAGCTGTCAAATCCAAAGCAAATATTCTTCCTTTACCATTGTAGAAACCATTCCCTATCTCATGGTTTGCAATTAACTTGCAGGTCACAGAAGCACAATGACACTGAAAAAGCCCAAACAACTTCCTTATAGTCATACTCCAAACTAGTTGCGTAACAGATCAGATGTAGTAGTAGCATTCAGCAGGGACTCAGAAACCTCTTGCCCTTCCTTCCTTTTCCCTCACAGGAAGAGTGATCGCTGCTCCACAAGTTTAGGTATTTTGAAGCTAAACAAAAATCATTATCCATGCATACAAAGCAACTGAGGAACAATAAATATCTTACGAACATTAGCCGAGGGCTGGGAAAGGGGGGGAGAGAAACTGTAGTGCTTTACAGTTTTATACAGGCAGCAGATACGTAGCTGCATCCAGGATGAAAACAGCAAGATACAGATTTTTGAGAAAAACAAAGAAAAATTTAACTTAAAAAGACCTTCCACATCCAAGCAAAGCAGGTTATCTATTTCCCCCACCCCAATCACCAACCACAATGCACCTCAAGCATCTTTCCCTAACTTCATACTCCTTGGGCAATTCTCCTATGCAAGCTGGAAGATTAGAGCTGTGTAAATTACAAACAGATTTTAACCAGCTATTCCACAATCAGAATCCCTCCAATTAGATGTTAGATCAGTAGGCCCTGCTGCAATCACAGACTGCACAAGGATTCTATTTTGATTAATGTACTTCGTGAAAAAATTAAGTATTAATGTAGTAAGATAATAAATGGATGTGCTTATGTTATACACACAATCTCAGCTAAGTTTTAAAAAAGAAATAATAAATGTGTGTGAAAGGTTTTAAATCTGTGTATATCTAATCACATGGTTTGTGATATAAGAGACAAGCAAGCAAACAAGAATGTACAAGATATGAATCATAAATGATCATCAGTTGATATTATGCAATAAACAGGCTAGAAATTGGTTTAAAATCTTCCTTGCAGGACTCTTAGTCATCATCACTCACACAATGCTTATTAAAATAAACCAACAATGAAACAACTGCTTGCTCATTTTTAATGCACCTTGTACTACAGGGGATTTATTAGTACTACTAGGTAGACCTTTCCAACACATACTGTGTCCCTTCAAGAAAAAATGCCAAGTCATTAAGTTACACTCTGCATTCACCTGTACTTTACTCAGGCTGCGTAATTCATCTTTGGTTACCTTTGCAGAAAGAAATGCTTAATATCTGACCTGGCAAACCAAGTCTGTTGTCCACAGTAAGGAGGATGCAAGTCATTTCAGAAGTGCACCTCCTGTGTGGTCTAAATATCTACCTTGTCTGGTGAAGAATTGATCCATTTGACAAGCAGGTTTATAGAAGTTAGTTAGTTATTTGTTTGTTTTAAAAACACGTATTTCATGTCCAGAAGTCACTGAATACACTTGAGAAAGGACAAAATAATTGAAAAAGAAATTGAAAAAGAAATCAGCTACTTTATCAACTACCAGCGCTAAGTTGGCCAGGCAGGTGAATGCCAAATATAGCTGTCACCCTCTCAGACATAAATACAGCTCCTCTAAGTGAAGGGATTAAACCAAAATGGATTGCTCTTTCATGCAGTATGTGGGAGATCAATTGCTCACACTCCTAGGGATACCTAAAAAGCCTCCCTTCTTGCTAAAAAAAAATAAAGTAAAAAAATCAATCCTACTAAATTGAAAAAGAAAATAGAAGTTACTTTCTTATAAAGTTTGTTTTACTGCTAATGGAGTAATATTGTTATGTTTGTGATCCCCAGTGAGCTAACAGAAAAGTTTGTCAGACTGGAAAGAATGCCATTATCATCCTCCAGTTTGCTTAGCTCATCTTAGGCTTTTAAGGCCTGTGTATTCGACAGCATTTATGCAAGGCATCTTTTCTATCTCTGAAGTAGGAAATAGGAAAGCTTTGGTGAAGCCTAACAGTTAAACCAGTGGACTTCCTTCCCTCTCTGCCCCCACCCCCCCCATCACTCATGCAGCTTCACAAGATTTTAGAGAGGGCTTTATTGACTTTTTATAAACAACTAGGTTGTTGATTGTTCCCCCCCCCTCCTCCCCCCTTCAAGGTTTTAATAGCCCTACTTTACTTGCTCTTAATT
>JACDJE010000912.1:676796-687237 GCA_016647715.1 Pavo muticus
CGGCCCCCGCTCGCCGCCGGGCCTGCCCCTAGGTGGCACCGCGCCGGCGGAGGCGAGGCGAGGCCCGCGTGAAGGGTCGGGGCCTGGCAACCGGCCGCTGGCGGCACGGCCCGCAGCTCGGAGGGCGGCGCGGGTGCTGCATTGCGGCGTGGGTGGGAGAAGTGCTGGCGGGACGGGCCTCGCCCCAGGCCTGCATGCGGGCCTCTGCCCGGGAGAACGCGTACCGGGGGGGAGAAGCTCTGTGTGAATGCCGTATCCACAGGGGGATAAGTTGCTTACTCTGATGAGACGAGTGTTGTTATCACAGTTTGGGTTATTCCTACTCTCCCAATGACCAAAGCAGCAATCACTTCTTTGAGCTGCTGTGCCGGCACACAGTGAAGGAGTGTATGAGAATGCTTCCTTTACCATTTGAAATTAAATGGTAGCATTGTAGAAGCAGAACGTACATTATTGATGTTCCCTGTGGGACACCCTCAAGAACTACTATCTCATGTATCTGTGGCTGCTGACCAAATACGGCTCTGAATCAATGAATCAGATCATTTTATCTGGTAGAAATTTGTGGAAAAGAACACTACACAATGGTGTGCCACATTCCAGTTCTTCCGTGACGTGGCAGCCTTGGAAAACACACACTAAAAAATCTGCAAGGTCTTGCACTGAAATGTTTGATGGATTCTAACTAAAGGGGAATACCCAATGTTTTATGTTTAACCTTTGCACCTCCTCTGCCCAAAAAATCACCTTCAACTTTCTCTAGCATCAAACAAACACTTCTGCTGCTGAACAATGTTATTTTATCAGTATCAGGAGAGAATCCCAAACCGATGAGGGGGCACAAGAGAATGGAGCCTTTCAGCATGTTAGGTGGCAAAAGCCCACTGGTTAATTCCCGTACAGCCAGACATAGCAACTCTCTAAAATTCAAGTCCATATTAAAAACACACCTGCCTTCAATGCCAGACCAGGGAGGACTGGCACTGGTTTGGGGGAAAGCTATGGCAAGAGCTTAGTACCTGTACGTTTATGATTTCCGTACAGATGTAGGTCATGAGAATGATGCGAGAGCCACAGCAGCTTTCTAGAGAAACTGCAGGCACTCACAGATTAACAGAAGGACATTTTGCAGGGATGCCTAACAGATCTTGTCCTTTCTCAGCAGGAGGCAGGAGTGTTCTGTATCTTCAATGCAAAAGCAGCAGGTAGCTGCAGCCTCAGAAAGTGGTGGCATGGAGTGGAAACACAGAGGTCAATTGAGAAGTGGCTCTGCTTCAGCATGCTGAACTGTTTAATATTTGCTTCTGTCAGCAGGCTTGCTGGAAGAAGTGCTTCTGCCCACTGCCTCAGCACAAGCCTGTTCTGCTGCAGCACAGTCATGCCAGGCACAGCAAAGGGCCCCTTTTTTTTTCTGGAAAGTCAGCAATGCTGATAAAGCACTCTGCCATCAGAGATCTGGCCTGCTCTTATCTGTGTCAATTAAATGAATATCTTCATGACTTCCTGTTAAATTAAATGTGCTATAAGCGTGCTTAAGCAACTAAAATCATGCAAGAAAGATTCTACTCTGATAGACAAAAGTATTTCAGTATAAAACAAAAGCACCTTGTACTGTTTCACAGTTTAATGATAAATCAAATCGCTCCCTTCCTGGCCAGCCATTTTTTATGCACTCACAATTATTCATAGTTTATTACACTTCTGTAAACTGAATGTTACCATGAGGATGCCAGTTTAAAAAAAAAACCAACAAATTCCACGTTTAACGAAGGACCCATCTATGTAGGGAAGGAAGCAGGGTTCTCTGGAGCAGCTTGCTGAACAAATTCAAGTGGGATAACTCTAATAGCTGCTGTGCTCTCAGTTTGTTTCCTAGCTATTTTGTTTCAACTTCCATGTGACTCGCTTGTATAAATGAACTTAAAAGTGCTAACATCCACAACAAAGAATTCACTAGCAAATTGAGGCACTGTAATAACCAGAGAGATTAATTTATGAATTAGCATCAGTGAAGGTCAGTTGTTGGTAATTTGCTAAGATCAACCAGATGCCTTGAGAGAACACTGACATTGCTCAGTGCACCATGCCATCAACACCGTCAAATCTACCTCCCATTCCTGTTCTCTTCTTTTGGAGTCCCCTTGTTGGGCTTCCAGTTTTGTCCTCTCTTTCCTTATTAGCACCTTCAATACTGATGAAAACATCATGACAAAGTAGTATCATAGCGCACCCTTCCCTGCACACCCACAGGCACCTTCAATACCCACTAAAAACAAGGAGACCAAAGATGAAAAACGCATCTGCTGGTCTTTTGGTAGCACTGCTGGTTTCCCAGGGTTCAAATTCTTTCTGGAGGAGCTGCAGGTATTACAATAAAAGGTTCTCAGTATCAAAGGGAGTGAAACGTTAAGAAGTATTTTGGGGCACAAAGGCCAGCTACTCGTGACATCAGTGCTACCTGCACCTCAAACAGCAGGAGGAAGCCTGAAAGTGCTCATCACCTTGCATCTGTTCCCTCTGAATCTGTCACCCTGCTGAAACAGCACAAAACTCCTTAATACTTCATCCGTGCCATTCACATGTACGGACCACAAGCAGTGTATTTGTGGCACACAGGAAGCAGATAAAAGCTGTCAGAACACTGCGGTCTTATCTCCAAACAATTCCATTTCCTTCTGCAGATGTTATTATGTCAAAGCCAACTTGCTACTGGACCTAGGTAAAGATTACTACCCTTCCCCCTGTCCTCTTGCATAATTCGAATAGGATTATCACATACGAAACTTGGGATTGTGCAACATTTTGTTTGGGATTTGGTTGTACGTACTCATTAAATCTATTCTCCCATGTCAAAGACGGAAAACAAAACCTCTTCTGCATGTTGTATGCAATTCTTACATCCCTACTGCTTGCTCAGAAAGCCAAAATCGTTTGTTGGCAGCTACAATTCACTGCAGTGGCTATTTATGGTACCACCAAATAAACATATGGAGGATACCACCACATACCCTTCTCCATCCCCACTGGGGGCTTTTAAACCTGGACTCATCCCAACTGTGTATCATCAAATGCTTAGAATGGAAAGAAGCCACCATTCCCATGCGGTTCTCACCCTACCACAGAAAAATCATGCTCCAGAAAATAAAGTAAGCATGGTGGGTGACAAAATGGTCTCAGGACAAGCACAGCATCCTCTCCGTGGACTCTACATTCCCTAACGTACTTTAACTATTTCAGGAAAACAGACAACAAATAGTAATAAAAATGATTAAACTCCCCAAAATGCCAACACATGCCACTACACTTCCAGTACCTGGGCACGGCACCATCTGGGTTCACACTATTTGATTTGAAGATTTATCACTGAGATTCAAGAAAGAAAAAAATATCTACTGGCTGGAACTAAAGATGAATAATCACCTTTCTCTTCTGTCATCAGTGAATGAACAAACATTTGGAAGGGAAGTGTCCAATCGATCATCATTATAGAAATGCTTTCTCTTCTTTCTTTCCTTTCCATACATTGCTGCACAACCAGTAACTTTCTCAGCATGTTAAGCAACAAAGAAGAGAATCTTTGACCAGCAAAGTAGCAGAAGACTGGGAATATACCTGATTTAGTTAATGGATTTTATGAAGATGTGGCTGTGTCTGCCTTCTGAAAAGCAGTTATCCCTTGGCTCACTTCACTGTCATACACAAATTAAATATTATTAAAAAAAAAAAAATCTCGCCTGGTCTGATAAAATCATAAATTATTTAAGGTACAGGAGTTGTGCTCAATGCCATCAATGTATTCCTCCAGTACTTACTAAGGGACATTAATAATTCCTCCCCTGCAGAAAGATGAAATGCAAAGCGAAAAAGCAAAGATATAAGCACATCTTAAACAGGCTGAAAATCAAAGAACATACTTTTCAAAATACCACCGATGCAAATTTTAAGATGCCACCATTTACACACACATTCTTGTACCGACACATGCATTTTTCTCTTAAGAATATCTGTGCATATAAACAACAGCAATTACAAATGCAAAATACCCTGGAAAACTTCCCGTAGACCAAAAGATTTGTGTGCACATATGGAATAAGCAAGACACAAGTAAATAAAAACCATATTTGGAAACTGTAGCTCTTCATGTCGAAACAAAGCAGACAGATGATTAAATAGACCCTGTCCAAAAGAGCACAGATGGGGAAAAAGAGCAGGAATAGGAAGAAAGAGCAACTAATCTGTCAAAAATAAAATTCAGTGAATAGGCAACCCTCTGAAAGTGAGTGAGTACTAACTGAATTTTCAAGGCTAGTGCCCAGCCCCATCTTGCCTACTAATTTTATCGATGAACAGAAATGAAACACAAAATAATACTGGTGGTTCTGTCTGCATGCTGTGTGCAAGCTTCAATACAGCGATATAGGAGTGAAATTTGGGATGAGGAACACTCAGCATTATCAGAGGGATACAACGTCATGCTAGATCAGCATTTCCATACAAGCTCTCAGTGACTATTTTGCTGAAGAAATTAATATCTTCCATGTATACATCAACATGGAAGGCCACACGGAAAAGCTGTTTTCTTTATCTGTTTGTTATTAGTGTGGCTGCTTAAGAAGGCTCTGATCAGTTCAGGAATTCCCATTCACAGGCAAGTTGTGAAAACCTGAAGAATGCTCAGAGACAACCCAGAAAGGGAACGCAAAAACAAACACCCACACATTTAGTGCTTTTCAAATTAAACGGACTATGTATGCAGGCAGGAAATGTTCATATTTGAATTACCACTCAAAAGTTGAATGAGATCCATGGGCTGGAAGTCAAGGATAGACAAATTATGACTAGAAACGAGACATTTTTAAACAGTGAGGACGACTAACTACTGACAGAAATTATCAACCACAATGGTGAATTTCCTACCAAGAGGAATTTTGGAATCAAGAATGGACAAAGAAAGGCTAAAAGAAATGTTATACATTTATATATATATATTTATATNTTTTAATAGCCCTACTTTACTTGCTCTTAATTATCAGCAATTCTTCCAACCTCATTTCCTGGCACTGCATTACTCTTATTGTAAAGAAAATACTGCTTTTCTACCCTGCATTTCTTTTCAAATGTTAAATGGGACATTTAGCTAAATAAAAAAAAAAAAACGTGTAACTTTTACAGCCCTGCAAATGTACTTTGACTCAAATGTCAACATTTTGCACCAGAGATGAAGGGCCAAGATGCTGGCGGGGTCATGCTGCTCAGCCAAGGTCATGTTTTCCTACAGCCCTGCCAAAGGCTCTATTTGTCCTGTCCTCAAAAGTTAGATAAAGGAGTGGCTCTTTCTACCGCACTACAACAATTCTGGACTTCAAAGAAATTAATTATTTTTTAGTGAGAATATTTTTCTCAGGCAATTAGATTGCTGCTTCTAATTTGAATGTGATCAATCAAAAGGCCATTGAAAATTCAGTGATGTTAAATTACTAACAATATCAGAAGATAATGTAGCTTCTGGGAGGAGGAGAAGGAAGGCTAAATTTGGGTCACTTACTACAACTTGAAACTTTTTGTCCTCTTCTCACCATTCAGAACCACCATGCCACCTTGCATTAAAAGACATGCCTTTTTTGCAATTGTGAGGGATTTTAACAATATTATGTATTTATTGATTTTGATATTCAGCATTAACAACACTAAAAACAACTTCAAGGAACCCTCAGTTCTGAGGTCACAGAAGTACATTCTGCTGAACATCTCCACTTACTCATGCATTCTTCAACATTTCTTTTTCTCCCCCAAGTTACTTTCCCATAAAAGTTATTTCAAGCTTGTGACAAATCCAAGATTGAATGTGTCATGAACATTTAGTGCATACATAATTTTTCATGAGTGACTTACCCATAGTTTGTGCTTCACAACAGTGGGTAAAAGGTAATGTTTCTGCACATGGGAAATAGAAGGGAATATAAGCTACTTGCTGCATATAAAGCAAGTGCTGAGGCATGTCACGCAAAAGAAGAATAAGATCATCTCTAATGAGTGAATAACCATAAATTTAATCAAATATGATAACACTGCAGTGACACGATAGTCGTCATTAAAAGCAGCACTTACCAACAGTTGTTAACAATGCCACCCTTAATCAGAAGGTGAGGGAGGAGAAATGCAGTATTCAGTAACCATGGGGTAGCACTAAGAAATGTGTATAGCCATTTCCCTATGACAGTCATTTCCATGCAAACATTTTCATTTTCTCTGAAGACTAACTGTTATGGTCAAAAATATAATGTATCATTTTTCTATTTATTTATCTCCAGTCTTCCAGCAGTTACATTTATACCCAACCATGCTTAAGTCAAGGTCATGCTGAAGTACCTGCTTAAACTTATGTTACTCATCAAAGGAGCCAAATGTCAAAATACAGGCTTATAGTTCGGCTCATTTATTCTCAATTCACACGCTCTGCAAAATACCTTCAATAATTATTTAAATATTGATCTCCAAAGGATCCTCCTATCTTCAGTTTCTTCATCAGGCTTCTCAACCAAGTTGAGAGATCACAGCAAGATCACAGTACAGCAATGTGACTGCAGAGCAATGGAAGATGACCTCATAGCCTTGCAAAAAGCATGGACTTCTGTGTCCTGTCTTATCTGTCATTCAACGTGCCAATATTACTATTTTATAAAGACAAGCTGAGGTGAATATGAAAGAGCACTCTGTCACACATCTGAGGAGTATGTTCTACTTATTCTATTTGCCACAGCAAAGGTTTAATCATCGGTACCCAAGCCTAGAGTGGGAGCTTTCAAATGTAGGAAAAGCTAACTTGCGGTACAGCCATATGCACTGGCAATATACTACACTATCCGCAAGTATTACTCTGTGCAGTATGTGAGGGGGGAATGAGGTTGAGGCACATAGCCTGAACTGAAAAGAAATGGACTGAAGACATGTTACACACACTATCTCACTCTGAAGCAACACCAGGGAAGTACAGGCTATCCCATGGCAAGATGAAGTGGGCAGAACTTCTTGCTCATAAATGCCACTGCAAGCAAGAGGCTGATTTTACATTTATATTAACATATCTGAATCCCAGGGAATGCCTGACAGCGTAATTTTGTATAATTATTTTCTACTCACTATCCTCCTGGATTGCAAATATGTTTATCTTTTATAAAATGACGTCAATGTTAAACAGCTTGGTTTTATTGTTTTACTTCTTAAACTAGTTGGGGCTTATTATGAAAGACAGGGCAGCGTCTTTTCTTCTTCTTGTGGTTTGGCAACAGTCCTCACTAGGATAAAACTAGAAAATGGGTCAGTAAGAGGCAGAAGGCTCGTACCAGCCAAAGTCTCACCTTTTCTCAGAATTTAAGTGTAAAGTTGCATAATGCGTGCATACCTGTTGCATTATAATGGTTAAGAACTGTTACCAGGTAACCAGTGATTTCTGTTTCAGGACTATTTGTTAAAAGCTCACAGACCTCAAATAAAGTTATCTAGCAGCTCATTTTTTTTCAGTAAATATTCACATTTTCTTGCTTAATCGAGTGGGCACCATAGAAGCAAACACCAAAAAAAATTCCACGTCTGTTTCCTTTTCCAGCCAGAAGCACCTCCGCCACCCATCTGGCAGTGCCAGGAAAACCCACAGGCTTCTATACACAGCTAAGTCAGAGCTGGGAAAAGACAGCTTTGATCAACTGATCAAAGGTCAGCCTGGAAGGCCAAAAATTTATACAGCATTTTGTCATAGGCTATGGCTACTATCTTCATTCAGGAAGATCAGAACCACCGGATTGAATTTCTCTTAATTATACCACCAGAAAACCAAGCAAACACACCTGACAAGTTCCCTCCACTCTCAGCAGGGGATATTCCAGAACATACTTCAACGATGTTTGTAAAACGCTCCAAGTACGTTGGAAAGAAAGTGATAACAAAGTCCAAAGGCTCAGACTTATTTACAATACAGCCTTATATGCAGACATATTCCATAATCTGTTTGAAAGAATACAGCCTCCACTACAAAATGAAAGAAAGCGCAGTGGAACAGAGATGTGTTCCCAGGCTCAAATATTCTGTATTTGTGAAAGACCCCAAGGAAACAAAGCACTTAGGTGAATTCCACAACCCCAATGCCAGCTGCATACGAGGCAGCCCATGCAGACAAGTGCTGTTGTACAAATGAGAAACAGACCAGGCACACTCCCCTACTTCTATCAGATGCACAATGTAGAAACATTTGTGATGGCTTCATTTTTCCTAGCCATCAATTTGAGCAAAGTGCAAAGCAAGAGAACCACTGGACACAAGCAAGGCCTCAGCATGTACCTGGATTCTTATCTCCTACAGAAACTGACAGTGCAGCTGGCAAAGGCAGCCACACATTTCAGCTTCACACGGCTTTTGTTAGACCTGCAATACGCTGAGCTAGAGTAAACGAATTCAAACACACATTAACAGCGTTACTAAAGCTCTAACTAGGAATCTAGGTTATTAAACAAAGCTAGCTGCCATTCAGAAAACAGTAATCTGTTAATAACAAAAGAGACAATTGCTGGTGGAGAGGTTATTGGAAAATCAGGAATGCAACCAGAGTGCCACTTAAGGTGCCTTTTTTACAGTGCTTAGGCAACATAGTACCTATTTCAGGAAAGAGTTCAATACATTTGGCCTTCTGCCTTTTCCTGTGCAATGAAACGCAACCCTGAAGCCCTATTGTCACTCCCTCGCAGCTGGCTACCCTGTCCCTTCACGTGCCATTCCACAGACATCTATATAAAGAATAAAATGACACGGTATAGTGCATATGGCTCTATGCAAGCACATGATGTGATTTTCAGGTAGACAGACTCACAGCTTACAGACAACGTGGTAGATCTGCTTTGGAGCCAGGCAGTGGGCCTTGTGCACAGCCAGCTGTCAGTGCAGCAGCAGCCTACCTGTCTCAAGGAACCATAGCGACTGCCAAGGATCTGCCTTCCTGAAGCAGAGAAAAAGCCCCGGAGCAAGAGCCTCCTCAACAGCAAAAAGATGCACTCAACAAGGAGGAGACAATGTTCTAAGAGAAAGAATGGGCAAAAGCGCAACCTGCACTTCCTGCAACCTGCAGAATGCTGCAGGAAAGGGATTTGGGAGCCTGTGCTTCACCTCCAAAAAAAAAAAATTAGCTGCTAGAAGTACAGTGTACATATACTAAAAATAATCAAAGAGACAAAATAGAAGACGGTTTTGTAAATCTATTTCTTTTTTGCTGCAAAATCCTGATAACTCTGTACCATGATTAAGTTTTAATGGGAGCTAATACAAATCTTCAGTTTTGAAGCAGTGTGCATTTCTCATTGATCAAGGGTTAATCCTTGCAACAACAAACCCCAAAGTGTTTAATTAAAGCTGCCCTGGGAAACTTATCTTCCCCTGGGCTGATACACACATCTGGGAGCACGGAAACAACCACTAGTTCTGCCTCTGCATACGGTAGCCAGAGGATCTGGAACACAAAAATGTTAAAAATACGATGTGAGCTGGCCCTGCAAATAGGCACGATGGGCTATGACTGCTTCTTTAAGACATTTAAACTGTACTTCTGCTTCTCTGCAGTCATCAGCGTGGAACTCTGCAACAGCATTCCCGCAGAATGCACTTTCTCCACATCCATCTGCAGAGGACACCAAGATAACAACAGTTTGGGCAGCAATAGCAGCTGTTATTTTATGAGTAAACAGTAACTTCACGGCTCTGCTGAAACGGCACGGCCGTGGTGCTGAAAAGGCGTGCCGAAGCACTTACGGACCGCTCTGCAGGCTGCGGAGAGATCGGTGCTCGCCCTGCGGCAGAGACGTGCGTGATGCTGAGAAGGAAAAGAGCAATCGGAAGGCCACTCAGGGTCTCGGTGAGAGCCCGGCGCACGCTGCCCGGGCCCTGGGGTGGCTCTGGCCGCTGCCGTGCCAGCACCTCTCCGCAGCCATCCGTTCTCGCACGGCACATGCCAGCGCAGCTCCGCGCTTACAGCTGGTGCTGAAGGGAGGCGTGTCCCAGCGCCGGGGAAACAAAACAGCCTTTTCTTCCAAAAACCGAACCTCTCCTGCTGTGTTTTCGACGCGCAGACAGACCGCGCTACGTTTTCGAGAATCCCAAGGGTTCGCGCCCTGGGGCTCCGCCGGGCCGGACCGCCCACCCCGCGCAGCCACACGGGGAGAGCCGCGGGCACGCCGAGCCTCCCACACCCGCAGCCCCTCGTTACGCACTCTGCCCAGCGCCTCACTAAGACAGCCCTTCATTCGGCACGGCCGGCTCTCCCCGCAGCCGGCCGGACACGTACCTCTGCAGGGGCATGACTTCGCAGGCCATGCTGGCCATGGGGCTGCTCCGCCGCCGCTCTGCCGACCGCGCCCGCCCGCAGCGCCTGGCCGCGGGGAGCCGGCGGCGCGGCCCGGCC
>JACDJE010000912.1:687541-739246 GCA_016647715.1 Pavo muticus
TGGCAACCGGCCGCTGGCGGCACGGCCCGCAGCTCGGAGGGCGGCGCGGGTGCTGCATTGCGGCGTGGGTGGGAGAAGTGCTGGCGGGACGGGCCTCGCCCCAGGCCTGCATGCGGGCCTCTGCCCGGGAGAACGCGTACCGGGGGGGAGAAGCTCTGTGTGAATGCCGTATCCACAGGGGGATAAGTTGCTTACTCTGATGAGACGAGTGTTGTTATCACAGTTTGGGTTATTCCTACTCTCCCAATGACCAAAGCAGCAATCACTTCTTTGAGCTGCTGTGCCGGCACACAGTGAAGGAGTGTATGAGAATGCTTCCTTTACCATTTGAAATTAAATGGTAGCATTGTAGAAGCAGAACGTACATTATTGATGTTCCCTGTGGGACACCCTCAAGAACTACTATCTCATGTATCTGTGGCTGCTGACCAAATACGGCTCTGAATCAATGAATCAGATCATTTTATCTGGTAGAAATTTGTGGAAAAGAACACTACACAATGGTGTGCCACATTCCAGTTCTTCCGTGACGTGGCAGCCTTGGAAAACACACACTAAAAAATCTGCAAGGTCTTGCACTGAAATGTTTGATGGATTCTAACTAAAGGGGAATACCCAATGTTTTATGTTTAACCTTTGCACCTCCTCTGCCCAAAAAATCACCTTCAACTTTCTCTAGCATCAGACAAACACTTCTGCTGCTGAACAATGTTATTTTATCAGTATCAGGAGAGAATCCCAAACCGATGAGGGGGCACAAGAGAATGGAGCCTTTCAGCATGTTAGGTGGCAAAAGCCCACTGGTTAATTCCCGTACAGCCAGACATAGCAACTCTCTAAAATTCAAGTCCATATTAAAAACACACCTGCCTTCAATGCCAGACCAGGGAGGACTGGCACTGGTTTGGGGGAAAGCTATGGCAAGAGCTTAGTACCTGTACGTTTATGATTTCCGTACAGATGTAGGTCATGAGAATGATGCGAGAGCCACAGCAGCTTTCTAGAGAAACTGCAGGCACTCACAGATTAACAGAAGGACATTTTGCAGGGATGCCTAACAGATCTTGTCCTTTCTCAGCAGGAGGCAGGAGTGTTCTGTATCTTCAATGCAAAAGCAGCAGGTAGCTGCAGCCTCAGAAAGTGGTGGCATGGAGTGGAAACACAGAGGTCAATTGAGAAGTGGCTCTGCTTCAGCATGCTGAACTGTTTAATATTTGCTTCTGTCAGCAGGCTTGCTGGAAGAAGTGCTTCTGCCCACTGCCTCAGCACAAGCCTGTTCTGCTGCAGCACAGTCATGCCAGGCACAGCAAAGGGCCCCTTTTTTTTTCTGGAAAGTCAGCAATGCTGATAAAGCACTCTGCCATCAGAGATCTGGCCTGCTCTTATCTGTGTCAATTAAATGAATATCTTCATGACTTCCTGTTAAATTAAATGTGCTATAAGCGTGCTTAAGCAACTAAAATCATGCAAGAAAGATTCTACTCTGATAGACAAAAGTATTTCAGTATAAAACAAAAGCACCTTGTACTGTTTCACAGTTTAATGATAAATCAAATCGCTCCCTTCCTGGCCAGCCATTTTTTATGCACTCACAATTATTCATAGTTTATTACACTTCTGTAAACTGAATGTTACCATGAGGATGCCAGTTTAAAAAAAAAACCAACAAATTCCACGTTTAACGAAGGACCCATCTATGTAGGGAAGGAAGCAGGGTTCTCTGGAGCAGCTTGCTGAACAAATTCAAGTGGGATAACTCTAATAGCTGCTGTGCTCTCAGTTTGTTTCCTAGCTATTTTGTTTCAACTTCCATGTGACTCGCTTGTATAAATGAACTTAAAAGTGCTAACATCCACAACAAAGAATTCACTAGCAAATTGAGGCACTGTAATAACCAGAGAGATTAATTTATGAATTAGCATCAGTGAAGGTCAGTTGTTGGTAATTTGCTAAGATCAACCAGATGCCTTGAGAGAACACTGACATTGCTCAGTGCACCATGCCATCAACACCGTCAAATCTACCTCCCATTCCTGTTCTCTTCTTTTGGAGTCCCCTTGTTGGGCTTCCAGTTTTGTCCTCTCTTTCCTTATTAGCACCTTCAATACTGATGAAAACATCATGACAAAGTAGTATCATAGCGCACCCTTCCCTGCACACCCACAGGCACCTTCAATACCCACTAAAAACAAGGAGACCAAAGATGAAAAACGCATCTGCTGGTCTTTTGGTAGCACTGCTGGTTTCCCAGGGTTCAAATTCTTTCTGGAGGAGCTGCAGGTATTACAATAAAAGGTTCTCAGTATCAAAGGGAGTGAAACGTTAAGAAGTATTTTGGGGCACAAAGGCCAGCTACTCGTGACATCAGTGCTACCTGCACCTCAAACAGCAGGAGGAAGCCTGAAAGTGCTCATCACCTTGCATCTGTTCCCTCTGAATCTGTCACCCTGCTGAAACAGCACAAAACTCCTTAATACTTCATCCGTGCCATTCACATGTACGGACCACAAGCAGTGTATTTGTGGCACACAGGAAGCAGATAAAAGCTGTCAGAACACTGCGGTCTTATCTCCAAACAATTCCATTTCCTTCTGCAGATGTTATTATGTCAAAGCCAACTTGCTACTGGACCTAGGTAAAGATTACTACCCTTCCCCCTGTCCTCTTGCATAATTCGAATAGGATTATCACATACGAAACTTGGGATTGTGCAACATTTTGTTTGGGATTTGGTTGTACGTACTCATTAAATCTATTCTCCCATGTCAAAGACGGAAAACAAAACCTCTTCTGCATGTTGTATGCAATTCTTACATCCCTACTGCTTGCTCAGAAAGCCAAAATCGTTTGTTGGCAGCTACAATTCACTGCAGTGGCTATTTATGGTACCACCAAATAAACATATGGAGGATACCACCACATACCCTTCTCCATCCCCACTGGGGGCTTTTAAACCTGGACTCATCCCAACTGTGTATCATCAAATGCTTAGAATGGAAAGAAGCCACCATTCCCATGCGGTTCTCACCCTACCACAGAAAAATCATGCTCCAGAAAATAAAGTAAGCATGGTGGGTGACAAAATGGTCTCAGGACAAGCACAGCATCCTCTCCGTGGACTCTACATTCCCTAACGTACTTTAACTATTTCAGGAAAACAGACAACAAATAGTAATAAAAATGATTAAACTCCCCAAAATGCCAACACATGCCACTACACTTCCAGTACCTGGGCACGGCACCATCTGGGTTCACACTATTTGATTTGAAGATTTATCACTGAGATTCAAGAAAGAAAAAAATATCTACTGGCTGGAACTAAAGATGAATAATCACCTTTCTCTTCTGTCATCAGTGAATGAACAAACATTTGGAAGGGAAGTGTCCAATCGATCATCATTATAGAAATGCTTTCTCTTCTTTCTTTCCTTTCCATACATTGCTGCACAACCAGTAACTTTCTCAGCATGTTAAGCAACAAAGAAGAGAATCTTTGACCAGCAAAGTAGCAGAAGACTGGGAATATACCTGATTTAGTTAATGGATTTTATGAAGATGTGGCTGTGTCTGCCTTCTGAAAAGCAGTTATCCCTTGGCTCACTTCACTGTCATACACAAATTAAATATTATTAAAAAAAAAAAAATCTCGCCTGGTCTGATAAAATCATAAATTATTTAAGGTACAGGAGTTGTGCTCAATGCCATCAATGTATTCCTCCAGTACTTACTAAGGGACATTAATAATTCCTCCCCTGCAGAAAGATGAAATGCAAAGCGAAAAAGCAAAGATATAAGCACATCTTAAACAGGCTGAAAATCAAAGAACATACTTTTCAAAATACCACCGATGCAAATTTTAAGATGCCACCATTTACACACACATTCTTGTACCGACACATGCATTTTTCTCTTAAGAATATCTGTGCATATAAACAACAGCAATTACAAATGCAAAATACCCTGGAAAACTTCCCGTAGACCAAAAGATTTGTGTGCACATATGGAATAAGCAAGACACAAGTAAATAAAAACCATATTTGGAAACTGTAGCTCTTCATGTCGAAACAAAGCAGACAGATGATTAAATAGACCCTGTCCAAAAGAGCACAGATGGGGAAAAAGAGCAGGAATAGGAAGAAAGAGCAACTAATCTGTCAAAAATAAAATTCAGTGAATAGGCAACCCTCTGAAAGTGAGTGAGTACTAACTGAATTTTCAAGGCTAGTGCCCAGCCCCATCTTGCCTACTAATTTTATCGATGAACAGAAATGAAACACAAAATAATACTGGTGGTTCTGTCTGCATGCTGTGTGCAAGCTTCAATACAGCGATATAGGAGTGAAATTTGGGATGAGGAACACTCAGCATTATCAGAGGGATACAACGTCATGCTAGATCAGCATTTCCATACAAGCTCTCAGTGACTATTTTGCTGAAGAAATTAATATCTTCCATGTATACATCAACATGGAAGGCCACACGGAAAAGCTGTTTTCTTTATCTGTTTGTTATTAGTGTGGCTGCTTAAGAAGGCTCTGATCAGTTCAGGAATTCCCATTCACAGGCAAGTTGTGAAAACCTGAAGAATGCTCAGAGACAACCCAGAAAGGGAACGCAAAAACAAACACCCACACATTTAGTGCTTTTCAAATTAAACGGACTATGTATGCAGGCAGGAAATGTTCATATTTGAATTACCACTCAAAAGTTGAATGAGATCCATGGGCTGGAAGTCAAGGATAGACAAATTATGACTAGAAACGAGACATTTTTAAACAGTGAGGACGACTAACTACTGACAGAAATTATCAACCACAATGGTGAATTTCCTACCAAGAGGAATTTTGGAATCAAGAATGGACAAAGAAAGGCTAAAAGAAATGTTATACATTTATATATATATATTTATATATATATATATATTTATATATATTTATATATATATATATATAACTGAATTAAGGTGGCAATCAATTCAGAATGAGCCGTGGTTCTCTCACCTGCAGAAATCATGTTGGAATTTTATTTTGTTTTCTTTTGACCCTGAAACTGTATCAATGAGCAGATTCTGCTACCATTAATTCTCTTCAAATGAGACACATGCTATCAATTATGAGAACATTCTGGCACATTTTAATATATAATCAATCGATATTGTGGTTTCTCTGGATTCTCCCTTGGGCTTTTTAGTCAGTTAAGACAGAGTAAAAGAGCTCAATATCAGCAACAGATTGCAGACAGTTATTCAGCCATCATTTATAAGGGAATGAGAAAATAATGGGGTTATAGCAGACATTATTGTCTGCTGTCAAAGTAAAGGAAATCACTTTAGTTCTCATCTCTCTGGCTAAATTTTTCCATATAATATGGGAATCTATGGGTATAATTAATGAGGAAGGGTGATAGTTTGGTCCTTTGTTACAGACCTATTTCTCTAAATAGTCCAAATTGCCCATTTCAAAAATCTCTTAAAAAAAAAATCCATGATTTCTACTATAAGTATTCAGTAATGAGTATAGAACACATCTCTGTTCAGCATTTCTGTGCTGAACTTGCTGTAGTAAGGAAATAAACAGGAAAAAAAAACAGAGTCAAAGTACATCCTTTTCACAGTCTCAAACGCATTCTATCATAACATTATCTAATTGAGAAAGTTGTAATGAAAAGCTGCTTTCAATCCTGAGGAGGAAAAGACCAGTCACTCAAGGATGGCATCTCCATGCCCATACTAAGACTGCTTAAACTTGCTGGAAAAGGAGGAAAGTGAACGAGAAGCTTCTCAGAGTTCCTCACCTCAGCCAACAGATAAGCACGTAAGTACATTTCCCACAGAATGGGACATCCCGAGCTCCCAGGAGCCCTGGGTTAGCTGCTGTGGCAGCTCTCCATTAAGCAGCAGTGTCCTTTGTAAGCACTGCCGCACCCACTGCCAGCCGCTTCAACTTGTTCTAAAGACTCTCTCCCCATGGGATAGCCCAGAAATTATTTCTTGGCCTCCGTCCTGGAGAAGGAGGAGGACTGGGAGCAGGTTCCTAAAGGGTTTTCAGTGAAAGCATCACGTAATGACTGGCTGTGCCAGCTAATGTGCTGTGGGAACAGGGTAAAATGTGCTGTACAGCAGGTCAGTAGGCTCTTCCATTGCACCTGTTAGTTCAAGTGTCAGAGCGTGGAAGAGCAGGTAAACAAGCAGAAGTCTGATCTTCTACCACGTTATTTTCAATGTAGGCTTTTTCCAAATCTCAGCTGATCTAATGAGTTGGGTCTTCTGAGATATATCTGGGGTCCAGATAGCCTGCAATCATATCTTTGTTGCGGAACGAACCCCCTTTGCTACTCAAATGGGATGCTGTTTTCTTGTCAGATGATTAACGCGAATTCAAGACCAAGAAGCAACTGGGATGATGTTGGAGAAAAGGAGAGGGGCTGATGGGTTTGCAGACTGGTAAGGTACTTCAAAGTGCCAAGGCTGAATAAAGCAGAGGAGCAGACCTCACCATTCACGTTTGGTCAGTGTGGCTTTTTACCTCACTGAAAGATAAACAACCTTCCCTGTTGGCAAGGAAGGCAGCCTGGCAGAGTTACCCTCTAGAAAACCTTCTAGAAATAACTCCTCTTCTTGGACTCATGACATAACAGAAAGGAATCCTCACTCTGCAAAAGTTCCCCAAGAGCCCTTCTGGCACACAAGACAGGTGATAGGAAGTGATGTCTGGGCTGAGACTTGGCAGAAGAGACTGACTGGTATGGAGTGAGCTAGGTGAGAATAACTTGATCTCTGTCTAGAACTGGAAGACACATCTGCCAAGAGCGAAAGCAAGAGCAATCCTGGCTAGAGGACAACTCTGACCAGGTCTATCACAGCCAGACTGCATTTGCCTGGAGAACAGCTCTCTCAGGCCTGTCTGGTGTTTCTTTTCTGTACTCAGATACATGTATATCAAGGAACATAAAATATTGTTTGTGTGCAGCCTAGTACAATGATGCTCAAGCAATATTACCAGTTCACAGTTCACTGTTGTACCCTTCATATGCATCACCAACTTTGCAACTAACCACTCCATATGTGCCCAAGCTGTGCAAACATGGTCCTATTCTGCTGCAGGCCAGTCCGAATAATAGTTAGGAGTGGATACCAAAGGAAATAAAAAGATTCAGTGTAAGCCCTTATTTAGATATCAGGAAAGTCCAGAACAACATGAGAATGTCAAACCTACCTGCACAGACCTGGAGAAAAAAATCTACATTGTCCAAGCCAAATGCATAAATCAAGTGGAATGCTAGCAGAAGTTTAGAGGACACTTCCCTTACTTTGTATGATGCTCACTAGTCCCCTCAGAATGGTGAGCACTTGATTCATATTTTTATCTTTATTTTTTCCAATTTAATGCTTTCTGGATTTATTTATTTATTTATTTATTTTAAGGAAGCATCTATAACTGTTATAAAACGTAGGAGCAGTGCTCCCAACAGGGTAATCATTTCACTGCAGTTAGGTGAGCCCTAACCCTAACGCACGACAATAAAAATGTTACCTTTATGAGATACTAATCCCTCCCCATGTGACTCAAAACTTCTGCATTCTGAGAGCTTAGAGACTGTGAAATTGCACTGCTTCCTACACGTGCAGAATGCCAAGGAATACTTTAGTGCAGAAACAGAACTACCATCACACCTCCAACTGCAGCACTTTCAAGCCAGGAGGAAGGCACTGAGCCAGTGTGAGAAAGTGCAATTTGCAGATAAGCAGTTGGTCAGAAATCCCATTCCTCACTGCAGAAAAAAATGAAAGGAAATCCGTCATGGCTACTGACCATGAAAGAGGAGAATTTTACAACACCGAAGCTGCTCAGATACAGATGCAAGCAAGGTGACAAGAGCACTGAATGACATCACTACCCTGGCACCCCCAGTCTTTTCTTACTAGACAGGTAGCAGACCAATTTGATTAAAAATATACGTGCGTGTAATGGGAAGTCACTGCTGAACTCCATCAGCCTACAGGGCGATGTGCTGAACACAACGTCCAAATGCATAATTATTTGAGCTGAACCGGGAAATTGCAACAGCAAGCAAGCCTGGTTGAGAACATGCTGACCTCTGTATGCTGATCTTCCTGCAGCCTGCCTGCAGGAAGTAGGCCAAGGTCCCCTCTGGGAAGCAGCACAGGAAGGAGCACCTCGCAGCTTCAGGTGACTGAAAACTGCTTGCTCTGCAAAGCTACCGGAAACGAGGCACACTGTGATGACCTTCCTTAGCTAAACAATGTACTGGGCACACCAGGAGACAGGCTGAAGAAGCTATAGCAAAGGGAACTACTCACTCACTGCACTACAAGTATGTAAAGCCACAGAGCAGAGGTTCTACCATTTCCCTAGATAGTAGTAAAAGAGATAGTGACAGGTGCTTTGTTTTTTAAACACAAATACAGAAGACAAAACAATTTCCAAAGCAGGCTTAAATTCCTTATTATCCATGGTGTGTTTTCCCATAAGAGGTCGCTGATCTTTTTGTTTGAAAAGGACCTCAAAATTGCCAACTCCTTCTGTACAGCAAGAACCATTATCAGGTACCAGCCTCATGAGACGAAGGGACTTTCTTATCACTGCAAAAGCAGATAAGAAAGAAATGAACAAGATGACAAAATAAATAATCCTTCTAGCTGTGAGGGCAATACCTGAGATATGTGAAGGGAGGCATTTTTTTACTCAGAGAGAATTCAGGTTATTACTCAATTACTGTGAACTTACAGTAGTCCCTTTCTGGTTTCTAAGGCTGCTGAATGCTGTCCCAGGAAACGGGAAAAGCTAATACACTTTGCTTATCAGCTGAAAGAAGAACTTTTTTTCCCTATATGTTTTAAGGCATTTGAGAGCTGCTTTTTATATGTATCAGTGGTCAGACCTTTGGCTTATGATTCTTGCTGCTTCCAAAATGAACCTCCACTTCTGTAGCACAGGTCAGGGGATCAGATGCAAGACGTTCTCCATCCCACAAACCATAATTTGTCACCGGGTAAATCTTGTATAGAGAGGCAGAAATAAAATGATGACATAAGTAGGAAGGTACCTAATGGGTAAAGCCTAATCTAAATCAGTAACCTGTACAGGGTGCAAATGCTTGAAAAAGTAAACTGAAATCCACCCAGGTGACTTGCATGGGAAAAAATCTACATAATTACATGTTACTGTGACTGTCATTACATGGACAGCAGAGAAGAACTGAGGAAGAGCTGACACCACACCCTGACTCATCACTCACAGTCACCTACCTTGCAGAGAAACATAAATCACATGTCTTTGTGGCTGTGTTTTTAGAAAACTGAAAGCTTTTCTTAACAACTCCTTATGTAATGCAGTTCTTAGTGCCAGCATCTCACAATGCAAGAAAGAAGGGAATTGATTGCATAGGAGGGTGGAGACAAATGTACTTTTAAAGTTAAATGAGTCAGCTTGGAAAAACTAACTCAACACAACCTAAAGAGAAAAAGGGACAAACAGCAAAAATACCTTACACTGAAAAAGTCCCCAGTGAGGGGTCAGAGCAGGGTGCACCATCCAGAAGGTAACCGCCCTCACCACTTCCCCACCAAACTCTCTCTAGACCTTTGTTCCTTTCCTGAGCAGTTTTCTCGAAGAATCTGGGTCTTTCAGAAGGCAGTCCTGTGTGTCTGTTGGCTGCAATCCTGTATGTATGTAAACCTGGCAGCAAGGCTCCTGAGTGATAAGGCAAATTATTACTTTGGATAGGTACTGAATGTACTGCCATGACAGGCTGCAAAAACCCCAAGCCTAAACAAAAATAGTCAGCTAAACAAACACCAGCCCCCCTGCTTGATTTGTTCTGGCAACAACAGGAACCCAAGTTCTTATCACATGCCAGAGAATAATGGTACGTTTTGGCTTGCCTTGGTTTTAAACCGCAGCTGCTTAAAAGGAAAGCCAACAAACAGGGAAAGTGTTTATAGTAAGCACTTCTCAGTGTACAAATACATGTGTTTTCATACCTCAGCAATTAACAGCTAGAACATGCAGTCTTGTATAGAAGAGGGTGCAGCAAGGGTACACAAACCCACCCTTTATTTTAAGGAGGACAACACAGCATGCGATCAATATATTTGCAGAACACAGGCCAGATATAAGCATTTTTGTGAACAAAAGGTTGATGTAAACAAACCTCTCAGAGAATCTGCACGTTAGAAAGCCAACAAAGGTTATCTGTGCTGGCAAATCTCGTTGCAGCTGTGTCTGCAGTTGCAAACAGGAATTTATGATCTTTGGCACACAAAGAGATGGCTAGAAGGTACTGGAGAAGGCGGACTGTTTACTGAATGGTTGCAGCAGTTGTTCTAGCGCTTCAGCTCCCAGAATCTGCACAGTGTTTTTCACAAAGTTTGTCCACCATACACACACTGATTTCACAGCGCCTGATGATTACCTGTAAGGTAAGGTATGTGGTAGCTCCTTAGATCAATAGTTCCACCTAGGGAGCATGCATAGGGCCTAACAATGTGGCAAACAGCAGGGTGCCCTCCCACAGATAAATCCTCCTTGAAAACAGTACCATGGCTGCAAAGACATACGTAGCTCCATTAAGCGCAAGAACACCAGTATGTGGCAAAGCCTATTTTAGTGCCCCTTCTGTGGCAAAATATTTTTGCCCTAATATTTAGGGCAGTGAAAACAAAAGTCTGTAGACAGCAAGCATCTGGCACTTCTGAGCCAGCACTGGGAAAGCTATTTCAGCTTGCCATCAGCAATCTCCTGCCTCGCACTTGGTCTGCAGGAAGCTTTTTCCCTCCTGCCTAAAAGCTTTCACTATTCTTTGCTGTTAAATGAATTTTAGCATGAAAGGCTAAGAACACTGTTTGTAAGAAGCCCTCCTACCTTTGTATTCACTTAAATCTTAATATATCCTGAAGTAAAATCCATTTGAACTTCTAATTCAAAGTATTGAAGATTTAGCACGTCTAGGCACATAGAATTATAGAATCATTGTAGAATCACAGGATGGCTTGGGTTGGAAGGGACCTCAAGGATCATGAAGCTCCAACTCCCTGCCACAGGCAGGGCCACCAACCTCCCCATTTCATACCAGCCCAGGCTGACCAGGGCCCCATCCAGCCTGGCATTGAACACCTCCAGGGATGGGGCATTCACAACCTCTTTGGGCAGCCTTTTTCAGCATCTCACCAATCTAATAGTAAAGAACTTCCCCCTGATATCCAACCTAAATCTTCCCTCCTTTAACATAAAACCATTTCCCCTTGTCCTGCCATTATCTACCCTTGCAAATTGTTGACTCCCCTTCTGTATGTAGGCTCCCTTTAGGTGCTGGAAGGCTGCAATGAGGTCACCCCCCAGCCTTCTCTTCTCCAGGCTGAACAAGCCCAGCTCCTTCAGCCTGTCTTCATAGGGGAGGTGCTCCAGCCCTCTGATCATCTTTGTGGCCCTTCTCCAGACCCTCTCCAACAGCTCCCTGTCTTTCTTGTACTGGGGGCCCGAGACCTGGACACAGTACTCCGGCTGGGGCCTCATGAGGATAGAGTAGAGAGGGACAATCACCTCCCTGTCCCTGCTGGCCACCCCTCTTCTGATGGAGTTCAGGATACCATTTGCTTTCTGAGCTGCAAGAGCACACTGCTGGCTCATGTTAAGCTTTTCATCCACCAGGACCCCCAGGTCTTTCTCTGCAGGGCTACTCTCAAGGAGTGCTCCTCCCAGCCTGTCTCTCCTATCCCTTCTTTTTTTCTTCCCTTAATCTTCTGGGATTTGCTCAAAGACTGTCTCAAAGACAGGTACGTTTTTTTGCTACTGCATAATTAGCAGTTTCTGCTTTGCACACAGCTATAATAATGTAATTCTCAAGAGATCACATGCTTTATGTTCTAGCGGGGATTATGGGTACACACTGTTACTCTACCTATTCTGCTCAAAAAAAAACAAACAACCCCAAACAAAAAAAACAACATACCAGTTTTATAATACCATTTTCTTAAGATCAAGTCATGAACAGAAGGAGACAGATTTTATGCTCTGCAACGTCTTGACTGCAACTGATATTTCTCATATTTCAAATGACAGCAGCACTTTCAAAACATTTCTGCAATGAGGAATATCAGACCTGGGAAGAGGCATAACGCATCTTTCAACATTAATACAAAGATAAGCCATTCCAGAAGATATATTCTCAACTGTAGCTGCTACTTAGTATACAGAATGCCTTTTTAAGGTCAGTCATATAAAACACATTCTGAGAGACATTATAAATAGTATTAAACATCACCAAACAACCAGAATTCTCATTTTCTCCCTGTAGACCTATTCTCTAATGTCAAGTGAAAGTGACTGAAAATGACAGACCTGTTACAGTTATTGCTGGGGGGGCCTTACAGGCCTGTGTGTGGTTGGTTCCTCACTTTTACACATGTGAGCCTGCTAAAGGTGGAGTTCTGCATCTACTGTTCTATCGTAACCCTTCATCCCCCTTAATCCACCCATATCGTGGTATCTGAGCTCAGAACAGGAACAAACCACAAGCATTTTCATGAAACAGCAAAAGATTATCATTGCCAAGAACAACCTTTATTCTTTTCTAACAAAGATCATATGATAACTGAGCAGATACAGTCATTTCACTAAAACGTATCTGATAATTACATATAATTACACAATGACAACATTTATTTAAGAACTGCTAGTACCTTGTGACAGAACCCCCCCCAACAAGACTAGCAGTGTATTTGCGAAGCACTTTATAATTTAGATCAGATGCCAGAGTCCTCCTGCTGAAATAGGTGAAAACTAATGTAGCCTTGCACTGAAATATAGCTAGATAATATCGTACAGTGAGCTTAGATTCCACAGAAGAGGCACAAGGCTGCCAAAAGCACATTAAAGCCACTCCTGATATATTATTGCACTACATTCACTCCAGGGAATCAGGGTTTTGGATGGCACAGACATCTTGCCCCCCCAGTTCTGTTAGAGACTTCTCTCTCTTCTTCCTTTTAGGGGTGGAGTGATCAAGGGCCTCCTCCTCTGCAGCTTGTCCTGTCCCATAACCTGCTGTCCTAGACTTGGGCAGAAAACAGCAAGCACTGCCTATTTCAGCAGCAGATCACTGACAAAAAAAGTACTAGAAGCTAACAGCAGTGCAGATACAAACTCAGCCCTGTTAGACAAACACACAGAACTGCGATATGGGACAGAAAACTACAGTGTCCTTGAACAACATGGGATTACAAGAGAATTACTTTCTACAGCTTATTCATCTCCCAGGTAGAATTAGAGATCCAGACATCTTTCATTCTGAGGACTGAGCACAGAAACTGTCAGTTTTTGCCTACTTACAAAGACATCTCATTTGGCAGTTGATGTCCTGTGCCAATATCAGTCCAACTATCCCCAGCTTCAGCAGTACTCTTCTAAGGAGGAATAACACACTGACAGGAAAGTATGAATTCTTACAATGAACAACCTCCTTTGGGGAACAACTTCAACTAAAAGAATCACACTTTTTTGAGACACTTCAAGAAGCACATTGCTCATCAATAACTTCCTAAACATGAGACTCAGCAGTCCTTTGTACTCTCTAGTATTTCATTTCCCTTTACACCTCACAATACACAGTGGAGTGCTGAGAATAGCACACCATCTCCCACTTACTCAGTGAAGCCACTCAGTTACGTGTCTGGCAGCACTGTCACTGCTTTGTGTTCTGCCCTGGTATGCAGAGACACTGCGGTGTCATGTTTCATGACACGTACATAACTCTATTTCCCACATTAGGCCAACCTCATATTTCAGCAGCATACAGCAGTTTCCCACAGTAACATGAATCCTTGATGTTCTACACTAGACATAAGAGGAAAGGGAATTAAATACTCAATTCATTATCCCGAGAACGATGAAAAGATACTGGTTAAGTCCGATGTTCAGGGAAGAATTTTACAAGACATCAAATTGCCAGTCACTTGTTCACCTCATTGGTAAAATGTCATCAACCAAAACTATAGATCTAGTCATGATACGTTACACAGACTTTGAAAGACATTTTTAGACAGATATAGATGCTCTATAGACACACTTTTATTTTCTGTCTTGTCTGAACAACACTAGTCCATCTAGAACACCATTCCTGTTAGAATGATAAGCCCCCTCTACAACCCCTTCCCTTTTTGGATTGAGAATGGGAACAAATTCAGCTTTCTGCTAAGATTTAAACTAGGCAGATCAAACATATTTAAACGCTGATAGAAGACATCTACATTTTGGTTGGATCTTGTGCTCAGTGCCATTTCTAGTGCCTGACTTTAATAGGCCCTACCCTAATCAGGTCACCTGCATATGAGTGCAAATTTATATTTGAAAGGCAAACTAAAGCATACATCCAGCTTTGTAAGGCACCTGGTGGAATGTGTGCTTCCACAGAGGTACACATATTATTTTGCCTTATACCACACCATGCTGACCTTGTGTGCATCAGTGGAAAAATATGTGTTCAAAAAGCTCAGAGCTGGAGATGCAGCTACAGAATAAATAAGGAAACAAATACAAAGACAAAAAAAAAAAAAAAAAAAAAAGCACTAACCTGAAGAAAAATGCACCACTGTTAACGAAGGAGATTTCATCTGTTAAATCCATCTCCTTCAAACATGAACTACTGTCTGTTAATCGGAGGCTGACCTGAGGTGTTCCAACTGACAAGCCTGGTTGTGGCACTAGGTGTGTTCGACTGGGTCCTTCCCTTTTGGACTTTGTCACCTACAGAAGTAAAGAAGGAGAAAATTGAAACAGAGCAGCCTCTTCAGATAAGCTCTAACAGGAAGATATTCCCTACCAGTGTGCAAACAGCAAATATGACAAGTTACAAACCAATGATATTAAATGCACATAAATCAAAAGTTCTGCTTGTTTAAAGACTATTTAAAGAAAAATAAATATGTGCCTATTGAAAGAATAAGAGTAAAGGTGAAATTGACTAAAGGAAGGCAAGTAAAATAAATGGAAAGTTTTTTCCTGTATCACAGAAGACAAAATAAAAATACTCTTATTGTATCTTTATCACTTGTCACCAACTAGATAAACAGAAGGTAAAAGAAACTAAAGACCTCTTCCCATTTTAAAAAGGAAGTTGATATCAATTTATACTCTAGAGGAGAATTTCTCAAGATGTGGACTTCATGTGCTGATGATCTGTGTAGAGGCAGCCAGAACATGGCATTTATAGCTGGCCTTCCTACACTGAAGATGAAGTTCCCAAGAATCGGCCAGGGCTCTTCCCTTCAGTGGCGGCGTACAAAACCAGAGAGCAGATGGTGCTGCATTTTCCAGTATCAGCAGCAGATAAAGGGTATGTAGGGGAGAACAAATTCAGGAATCTGTCCCTAATACACTGTCCCAGCTTTTGGCACTCTGTGGTTTTGGGCTTTCTTTAACTTGGAAGTTGAACCTGGTTCACCATGTTTAACAGTGGACATTGGACTGATCCCTTGTGATTATGTCCAAATTTCCTCAGGTCCACTTATGTCTTTAGCTTTTGCAGGATCCTCGTCTGGGAGTTTCACATCTTAATATATTGATTAATAATGAATAAACAAACAAGCAAAACCCCAGTCAGTACTTTACTTCAGATACGATTCAAGTACTAGGGAAAGATTATCTGTTTCTATGAGAATTTGAAAACACCGCTCCAAACCCACATTTTCCATATGATTTTTGACTTTAAAAAAACCTACTGCTACTCCTTTAGTAGTCTCTAATCAGACTAATCAGTTTATAAACTTTCTCATTTTACAGAAGTCATTCTGATGCCTTTGATCCATTATGCTGCTTTTCTCTATACCTTTTCATTTCTGCTAAACCCTTTTTGAAAAGAAGTTGCCAGAACTGAATTTTTTTATATAGGTAAATCACAGATTTATTGGTGGCTTCTTATTGAAATGCAGCTTTTTGTTTGCTTTCATGACTGTTGGCTGAGCTTAGTGAAGTCTCCATAGCATCAAGATCTCTTTTCTGAAAAGAATAATTAATTCGGGGTTCAACGGTATGTACATTTATATAATTTTGGGGTTTTACAACAGCAGTTAGCATCTAGTGATGGAAATTCACCCATTATTTTTTCACCTAATATGGAGCATCTTGAGAGCCCTCCGTAAGTCCCTGTAGCCAGCTTTAAACTTTTCCTGCTTTGAATAATTTTCTGTTATCAGCATATTCAGCCTCTTCCTGGGTCACTATTAGAAAGGTTGAAAAGTATAAATTCCATCAAATATCCTTGAGAAACTTCACAGACAATCCCTCTCTACAGAGAAAGAGAGCATTTATTTTTATTGCATTCTAATTATTAATCTGTAAGACTTTTCCTCCAACTGCATGAGAACTCTGCTTCTTTAAATGCCTTTGATAATCTTATCAAAACCTTTGGAAAGATTTTGAAGTGCACCATACGAGCTATGCTTAAACACATGCTTACTGCTTTCTGTGGGACACAATTTTTTTTCTCTGAACAAGTCATGCTGGTGCCTTCTGATACCTACAATTATCCATTTGTTTATTAATTCTGTTGCAGTTTCTACAAATCTGGATGGTAATTAAGTCTTTCTGGAACACTCTTGAACCCTTTGCATAACAGCCTTACCATAAGATTTTTTTTAGATCTGTTTTCCGGCAATAATCTACAACCCTGTTGCCTGTAGTGGTCACTGGCTATTGATACCACAAGAACCGGGTGCACAGCCTGCAGATGCCAGGCTGTGACTCTAAACTGCAAATAAAAGGGATGCTGTGGTTTAAGAGTGGGAGACAATGCCTTCATGGAGCAAAGGAGGCAGACTGAGGCTACCAAACTGACCATAGGCCAGCAGCGTGCCATAAAAAAGCAATCCATGATCAGCAAGTCAGGGAGCTCCGGAAAAGCAGAGGGTCCTAAGACAGGGCACAAGGGAAGCCATGCTGTGCCCCTGGGTGTGAGCCAGCAGGGCAGAAAAAGAACTGATCCTGCACTATCCTTTTAGTACCATTGCAGTAAAAATGTGGATGTAAGCAAAAGCGACAACTTCTACAATGTATCATATGTGACAGCTCTGACTGGAGACTGGAAGGCAGCAGAAAGCCAGCCATTCCCCCCTGAGCATACTGTATACGCGTACTGATTTCGGGAACACAGTTAACAATGCTAAACAATTTTGCAACCAGGTATTGTATTTATACCCAGCAACAAGTGCTAGGAAACTGGAAACATCTACCAAACAGCATGAATCAACTTCCCTCCCTGCAAACTCTTCATTTCTTTTGAACTGTACACTGATTTACTTGCACTGGGGAATTCCACACACACACAAAACTATTTACTATTCCAGTGCTCTGAAGAAAAAAAAAAAGTTTTGGTAGAGTCTTCGATTCCACTCACCTTCTAGCAGAAAAGACAATTTGGAGACAAGCACTTCCTAAAGAAGACATGTCAATCGCATACAAGATTTGCAAGAAAATTCTGTTTGAAAGATTAGATTCAAATTTAAGATCACCACTGCATTTCTAGGGCACTCCAAAATTAATAACAAGTGGGAGGAAACACTATTTCTGTTCTCTGTTCCAGATGACCTATAAGCTAGTATTTTGCTAGCCTTGGTATCCAACATTATAGCACTGTAGTTATTTGTCTAACAGTATATCCTACAAGTAATCATAGAATCATAGAATCGCCTGGGTTGAAAAGGACCGCAATGATCACCTAGTTCCAACCCCCCTGCTATGTGCACCAGACCAGGCTGCCCAGAGCCACATCCAGCCTGGCCTTGAATGCCTCCAGGGATGGGGCATCCACAACCTCCTTGGGCAACCTGTTCCAGTGTGTCACCACCCTCTGAGTGAAAATGATACTTTATATCTGAATTACAGTTACATATACTTTCTGCACAAAATTGTTTTCAGTTGCATCAATATTAAAATGCATGCAGAAGAAATAATTGAACAGTTATTCAGCCTATGTATTAAAAGTTAAATAAATAAAATAAATAAAATTAAATAATATCCATTTAAGTAATGTCTTGAATAGTTATTAAAAACAAGAAGTAAGAATGTTCACTATCTCATACTAATTTTTAGTGAGACTTTGAAAAGGCTGCCTCCGCAGCTATGCTAACAATGGAGCTTCACTGGAGTGCCGTGAAGATGAAGACTTGCCCATTGTCAAAGACTTCTGTAATCTGAGTTCCTAACAAAACAGATTAAAGAACTACACATAGAAGCAACTTAAATGCTTTCTGGATGCCGGAGCTCTCAAGAGAAAATATTTTGTTAGAGATGTGTGTGTGCATGCACACTCTGGCACAAGCAGATGTTTCATGCAGTGAAGTTCGAGAAGATAACCTTACAAACTGAGAACCGTATCTTGCAGAACAACAGCACTCTAAACTATTGATGATAAAGATAATACTGGGAAGACAACCCTAATAGTTGTTAGATGCCTGAAAAAGAGAAAAAGAAAGACCAGTACTGCATAAGGGATCTTGTGTTTTTCTGCAATGCACTCTTTTCATGATCAGCCTGAGCTGCAACATTACTGGCTGGGTGATGCTGGAGATAACCGAGGAAAATCTCCTCCCACAGCTACTACAAAGCACTTAAAAAGTATGTGGCAAGTTTAAGAATTAGGTTTTTTCCTCTTTGTTTGTTTGTTTTAAAGACTATACGACCTGTTAGATTTTGAAGCACAATATTACAAGTTGTACAGACCTCTGTAGGAGATTTGTAATTACCTGTGCCAATTACCCATTCGGTGATCAAGAAAATGCAAGTGAGGTTTATAAAGGCTGTGTGTGGAAGGACCTCACTGTTGCCCAGGTAAGGGCCATCCTTAACTACGAGGCAGTTGTTTTCATGTTCTCAGCTTCTGCTCTTAAAATATAAACCAAAAAAAAAAAAAAAAAAAAAAAAAAAAAAGGAGCCACTGCTTATTCTTTCAGATATCAACTTCTGCAGCAGTTGTTTTGCTTCCCTCAGGATGACTTCTGGAAAATGTCATGCTTCTACTTTTAGCTCACAGTCCTTCACTTTTGATTTATGATGTTTTTAGTTGTTGTTTTTTTCCTTCTTCAGATTTAACACCATATAATCAAGCAAATATTAATCTGACTGCATTGTTTATCTGCCTGATCATGAGTACGAAGTCTTATTAGCCTTAATGAACTGGCCAAGGGGGCAGAGTGCACCCTCAGCAAGCTTGCAGGTGACACAAGGACCTGACAGGCTGGAAAGGTGGGTTGACAAGAGTCCGATGGAGTTCAACATAGAGAGGTGCCAAGCCCTACTCTGGGTGTCTCTGCTTGAGCAGGGATTGGTCATGATGAACCCCCAGGGTCCCTTCCTACCTCAGCCACTCTGTGATTTTGTAACCTCACCTATGACATTCTCATCTATCCGGCAAATCAACAGATCATATGAATTGCTGCATAACGTGCTGTGGCATGTTTCAAAGGAGCATTTTGTCCCAGACAGAATCTAACTGTGCTGGTTTGTGAAGGAGAAACCAGTAAATCTTTGAAAATACATAACAAGATTAACCTCCCAGTCAGTAGTCTTAGTCTCGGGAGTGAAAAGCAAATCATCTGATACTTGTCTCCTGAAACCTTTTAAAGTGGTGAAGTTCAGCCTCAAACTGTATACGACATAGATCAGATTCAGCCTCAGCCTCAACCAGGTTGGTTGAGGCTCAACCTATGTCATGAGTCGTTAGTTACTGAATACGACCTTTGAAAGGATAGGCTAACACATAACCAGGGGTTGTCAGCCAACATCCCTGGACATGTGCTGAAGCCTGCTACTTTGTCATTTAAAATACATCTTCATTCTCAGCTAAATGTAAGTAAATATTGGGTGCTACTCATGATCAAAGGGATCACCTAAATAAATGGCAATCAAAATACCAAAGAGCAGATAACTACAAGGAGCTGTGTTACACCACACACCCCACAGAGGCTTTTAACATTTGCTGTCTCAGACAGTTCAGATGCAAGGAACTGCATTTGTAGTTCTAATAGAGACCAGTCAGTTTCATGACCAGTACAAACATTTGCATGGTGGATATTAAAGAAAGGGCAATAAAATCTCTCCCCTGCAGGCTTAAACTGTCCAGTCCAGGTGGCATCATCTCACATATACCACTGCTAAGTTTTTTCTTAACTTACGGATACATCATCAAGCTATGAGGTGTCAGAAATTACTGGGTTCAAAGATATGTGTGCCACATATTCTAAAACTCCTGTTTGCAATGATGACTCTATTATTTGCTGGTTCCTGAAGGACAGGGATTGCTCCACAATCTCCACACTGGAGAGTTCTATGCACTTGCACTGAAGATGGAGTGAAGATACAACTCCTTAGCAGAGGTGATTCTGCTCTGAGTACCTCACTCACCTCCTCAAGGAGGAAAAAGAAAAGCTTCAACTATCCCAAGCTATGAACTCATAAATAACAAGGGCAATTCATACCCATTTGAATAAATAATTATGAAGTCTACGTATAGAACCTTTGGAAGAAGCTAGCTGTGAGTTTATATTTAAAATTCAGAATTTAAAGGATGATGAAGATACTTCCATAAGGTTATCATAAAAACAACAACAAAACAGAACAAAAAAAGGAGGTACTTAAAATATATACACCACATTCCTTTATTCAATCCTGTGGGTTTTTTTTTTGTTGTTGTTGCTTGTTTGTTTTTCAGGTCAAAAGAAAAATCTCAGTCAAAAAGCTTACTTAATGAACAACTGGCACTCTTAAAATTAGAGAGTTTTCCATCAAAGCATGGGAGTCCATTTCATCCTATGAAGGATGAAGGGCCCTATCAGTCTAGGGCCCTTTCAGCTTACAAGATGCGTTTATCAATCAACACAATTGTTCTGCTGAATAGAAAAAGGTATATTACTTTGCAAAAAACCAGGCATGGCTAAGTGATGCAGGGAGATTTAGAGTGTTGTTTTCTTTTTCACTCTAGTCTAAACCTGGTTGTGATGCCACAGCTAGCTATCATCATATACCTTACATTTTAATCTATTGTCACTAACTCTGCTTCATGAGCAAATGAGAAAGGGAGACCATTAGCCAGATCTAAGTCTTGTTTGACAACTAACTCCTACAGAACCTGATTTAGCCAATTCTGTCAAGTCAAATAACCAGGGAGTGAGTCACCCGCTGAAGTAATCCAGGCTTCGTATTTGGCCACTGATAGCTCTTGAAACAAATTTATTACATTCATTCTATTTAAAACATCACCCATTTCAATGGGACTTCTCATCACGCACACACAGCTGTAAGCTCTCTGCCAGGGTTACATAACAGTATCTACAGAGACAATGAATTATATCAGGCCTTGCCTGGAGATACAGAATGTTGCTGGAGGCTTTTGTCAACCTAAATTGTCCCAGAAAACAAGGTGCTGTCTCATCTGAGACAGCAAAGCCCTTCAAGTCATTCAGCAAACAGTCAAGTAAGTAATCTGCCCTTTTGTGGTTCTCCAAAGCTTCACAGCCTAAGTGAGCTCTGGCATGACAGCTTCATTAAACACTATTTCTGGAGATAAGCAAAACCCACCTAGCCGCTTTCCTTTGTAACCTACTCTAGGGAAGCTGCTTTAGAAGGGGTGTTGGACTAGATGATCTCCAGAGGTCCCTTTCAATGCATATGATTCCATAACTGTATGTGTGAATGTAATAAGAGACAACTGAGATGAATTTGCACGAATGAATCTCTTGCAGCTCAGAGGACCATATATCTGCCAGGTGGACAGGCCTTTCAGAGGCAGGGATAATTCTGCAGTGACATTTTCCAGTTACGCTCCCCCCACACTTTCTATAATATACTCTCACTTTCTATTCCTATCCACTAAATGAGGACCTGATTCATCATGCCACTGACGATGGCACAGAATTTGTGTATGAGGAAGCTGGTGCCCCTTGCTGTCTGACTGCTATGTGTGCTACACTAGCAGGGGCTAAGATGTCAGAGAGGCTGCAAAGCATCATCATCTAAACATACCTGAACCACAGTGACATTCTTTTCCGTAATAGTAGAACTCAAGACGAGTCCTTAAGCCTGGAAGGAACTTAAAGCAAGCAAACTGTCATCTTTAGTAAGACTGCTGTATATGTTAAAAATTGGCTTGCGCTCAAGTACTTGCTGAAGCATGGATTCCATTCAGAATGCAATAACTTGTTAAAAAGTAATAAAAACTGTTGATTAGTCTCTTCACCTAACATCCATGATATTGATTTTAAAACTATGTATTCATAATACAGTTGACAAGATGAGTTCTAAAAGAAAACATGCCTTATCATCCTGAATTACTGACTTTGGGAGACGAAGATCAATAGCTCTATAATTCTTGCCAGGTTTAGCACAGATAACAGAAGCAGAAACACATACATGCAAAATCTAGTCACCAATTCTCTGCCATACTCAGAACCAAGTCCTGAATTCTTGACTAACTGCCACACTGAAATCATAAAGTCACAATCAATGCAGTCATCCTTACAATCTGTGCAGCTGCCACTGCCAAATTTGGATTTCTCTTAATCTACTTGTATTTTTAGGCATTAGATCACTAAAACACCTCCTCTGTACTCCGCCCCACTCAGATATCAAAGTCTTAAATTTGATGCGATGTGTGAAGCTTTAAAGTTCAACCAAATTTTGATGATTTATTTGAATTTCTCCATCTTACTCTTAATAACAAGACCTTTCGTAATCAAAAGAGTGGAGTATTATTTTCCTTTACACCATATAGCCGCAGCTTCCATATCTGAAAAGAGCCTCTGCACACAGTAGAACTACTTAAATACTTAAAAGCCAACACACATAAAAAACTGCACAATTCTCAGAAAGCCTAAGAAATTCAGGCACAATTATGTTGATATCACATTTCTGGCTCCAGGGTTAATGAACATGTGAATCCCCAAAATTTTGTCTCAGTAAACTTTCTCAAAGTTTAAGTCTTGTCTGTTTCATAGACCTGTTAAAGCCCAGGGATATCAGACTGAATGTCAATAACTTCTGTCAAAACAATTTTATTATTTGTAACCGTAGTACAGAATTTTGTCTGTCTTCAATGAAGTATTAAATTATGTAGCAGCAAATTAATTACCAGTAATATTGCAGATATGCAATTCATAGTAAATTCACTGTCTCTAACTGAACCTGATCCATAGAGCAGTAGACACTTCCTTTTTTTAATAGGTGGGATTCTGGGGAGATTTTTCATAGAGATAGTAACGGTTTTCCTCAGTTACTTCTCTACCAAAAGAATTTCCTTAAAACTTAAGAAACTTTATCAGTATAAAAGTCTGAAGAAAAAGAAATCTGCACAACACCGCTGATTCTGGTCCAAAGCCACATGAAAGCACTGTGGTTTAACAGACCTGTTTAAATGATGACATCTCAGTGAATGTACTTGAGCTTGCTACTCACTTTGTAACAGCAGGTGAGAAAGGAGCTACATAATGGAATCAGTTGCAGCTTTCCTCATCTTCAGATTTGTCTGTGGGAATGGGGCATCCCAGATTCTGCATACTTCAGACACATTATTGAAATTCCTGTATTAAATTTAAGGCAACACCAAGCAAGACTGCTGCAGTGCCTGTCTCATGATCTGGCATACTGTGGCCTGGCCTCCTGCTGCATTCACTGGAAAATCTTATCAAATGTATCTTCTCAGACTCGCTTCTCAAACAGAATCAAACTAGCCTACTTAGTGAATCCCCTAAAATAGTAAAGCAAAGGAAGGGAGAACTCTTATCCATATGTTTACTATGTCTTCATTTCCCAGGATTTATTCTGGTTACCTGTGTTTCCAGTTAGGAAACTCAGGCAGTTACCATTCTAGTTTGAACAGCATATGACTAAGAAGACCAGATTATTGACAAGTGTAAGCACTCTACAAGAGTTCAGTACCAAGCCTATTTTTTTCTCTTTATCTCTATTCTGTAAACGATATCACCAAACTTATCAAATCATTTCACCATCAGTGAAATAGGCTTTTAACTATAGTGCTGTATGATTTGGAGGAAAAATAAATCCTACACAAAATACTTTGATAGCAAATTGACCACTGATTGTAAGCTGGGACAACACCCACAATACTGATATTTTTGTCTGCACAGCTGACAGTTCCAAACACCAGCGCTCTTGATTAAGTGCTTTATAAAAAATAACTGACACTGGTGCTCAAGCAAAGTCTAGACGAACAGTAGAAACATATAACGTATAATGCTGACAAATGTATAAGTCTGGCTTTACATACTCTTGAAAGGCACTGACAAACTCATTTTTTAATTCCAGGAATAATGTCAGACTCCCTTATCTCAACTGCCGTACCTACACTTTCAGGCAATGCACTAATACATCAACATGGCTGTGTTTTCTTCTATGCTCCGGACCCCATATATGCGCATGCGAACATCAAGTACAAAGCAGAGACAAATAAGCATCACAGGTAAAATCAGTGAATGGACTATAAACACTATTTCTTTTCCCTTGCACTTCTGTTTCATATACTGAGACTGAAAAGGTGGATTTACCATTGCTTGGCCACAGAGGTAAATGAACATTTCTTACAGGCTTTGCTCCACACTGATGTTTACTCTCCAACCTTAGTATTTTTAAGCAGTATCAAGCACAGTAGAGAAGCTGATGAAAGATCAGACACTCTGTCACTGCAAATTATCAAATTATCAAGTGAAGCTTTACTGGCAAGTCCCTGTGTTGCCTTCATATAGCAGACATCTTGTACCAACGAGGAATTCTGTCACAGGCTTGGTCAAAGTCAACTGGACCCTATGAGATTCAAGAATTGGCTTAATCCTCTTCTAGGGTGCGCCTACATGGGGACGGAAGGACAGGCTGAGCAATTACTGCTGAAGAGTTAGTCTGTATCAATTCTACCTGCCCACAGGTCTTGGCCATAGTCAGAGTACCTCTGTACAGCAGCACGGAGTATAATCACTTGAGAAACATAAACTAAGCCTCCGTTGCTACCCTGAATGTAGAATCAAGGCCTCCCCACAGAGAGCAAGCATTCTGTAAGAATTTATTACCAAATCAGGTGCTCTCACCTGACTACAGAGACAGTGGTTCCTCTGGGGGGTAACTTCTGCCTTCCATTCATTTGGTTTCTGTGGACTGTATTTGCATGAACAGAAATACATTAAGAGTAAGAAGCACAAGTATGGCCAGGTGATCACAGCCAGAGGAGATGCAGGAATGAACTTAAAAGTCTACGACTAATGATTTCTGTTTTCAGCTTCCCATGGGGCAGACTATCTTCTGAGGTCTGTATCCAGTTGCTCACTCAGAACAGTAGTGATAGCAACAAAAATTATGGTAAATTACTGTAGTTACAGAGGACATCACTTGATATTTCAATATATTTTGCCTCCAGTAAAGAAATTTCTATAGAAATCTGCAAATATCAGCTATGGTGTTAAAGAATAAATGTTAATAAGATCATCAAAAGCCAGGGAACTGAAGTAAGTCAGCACAGAGGCCATCACATTCCTCCATCCTTCCTAACTGTTTGAGATGTAAACACGTATGTGTTTGCCAAAGGATTTCTACATTAGAAAAGTGTGAAGCTGTGCCAAAATTTGAAGCTGTTCTATTGAAGTCCATGTAAGTAGGTTGGAAAGACTCAAACAAACAGTTGAGAAACCTGTCTTTCTCCATGTATGGTACTCCTCCTGCTCACAGTTTGACAATGAATTACACAGTAATGAAAGAATTTGCTGCCTAAAAGACAGTGTTGGCACCATCCTGGACTGTACTATATCCCCTGGACTACAGATAGATCCTTCAAGGAAATCAAGTTAGTTTTATATCTGTATTTCTCCTGCCTCACAATATCATACAGCCAACTCATCAGCAAAGGAACCTGAAGAAATTAAAAGAAAAAAAAACCAACAAAACAACTTTGAAAGGTTCAAGTCAGCTACTCACCCTTCAGGCACTTCTGCTTCCCAGTAATAAAGAGCATTGTTTACAAACTCTGTATAAAAAAAACAGGTTCGGGCCTTAGGGATTTTGAAGAGTGGGAGAGTAGCACTTTCAAGCACATCATGAACTGCTACTACATGTGCCTGAGCTCAGCTAGCACATTTTTTATGTCCTTCTGCATCAATACTTGGTAATACAGTTAAGCTGAGACTCTACTAGAAATTCCACTAGAACACATAATAAACCACACAAAAAGGGATATCCAACTTCCTGTTCTTGGAGCATTCACCTCTAAACTAGAAAAAGAATTGGAAAATACATTCTATACTTTAACAAGACCTTCAAGGTGATCTCATAGGCCTTTGTCATCACCCGTTTTCACTGCATTATATCTTTATTATAAGCATATATTAATTTTAAGTACCAGCCATTGCAGACAAATGACTCAAAGAAGTGAATCATGCAGGTGTGTTAGATCAGATTTTTCTGTCACTGTTGCTAGTAAAAGTTAGAAATCAACATTCCGGCAGACACTGTAGGATCAGGCTTGCCACCAATTGAATACTGTTAAGATGAGCATGCAATACTCACTGATTGCCGGAATCAGGCAATACAATAATTGCTTCCATTACGTTGAATGGAGATGAAAAATGGTAACAAGCACGCGTGAGGTAAAAGCAGAAAATCTTTTGATAGCCCACTATTAACTGATTCATCACGGAACAGCACATGCAGACAGATGCAATTCAGTATAAAAATGTGTTTTGTTTACACAAAATAATGCTTCCAAGGGAACAAGGGAGTTATGTGCTGAAAACACAACACACAGCTCTAGCCAGGAACCTGTTAAATATTAACCTCTGCAAGTCCACTCGCTACTGGCAAGAGATCGTAGTTTTACTGGGAAGGGTGCACACAAGTATAGTTTTGAAGTTCTCCAAAAAAGACAGTATCTATGATTTGTTCAAGTACTTGCAATCTTCTTGTCCCCTCCCTGTTGTCCTCCAATCCATGTTAGTTTTCACAAGGCAATAATTCACACAGGGTTATACAATGATTCCTATGAACTGGTTACTTCCTCTGATTTTAATTTTGCATAATTATTACATTAAATAAGGAAAGAAAACACTCCGCCTTTAAGTTGAAAAATGCAACCAAAAGACAAAAGCTACCAGAAGGCAGCATGTCTAAGTCATATTCTCAGGCTGCTTATGTTCTTAGGCTAGTTCAAAAACTCAAAACAATCAAAGCAAAACCAGAGCCTCAAACATGATTCAAGATGAGAATCTACTGTTTTCAGTACTGGCAGTCTGTTTGATGTTACCCTTTAAAATACAGAAAGCAGAAAGAACACAAGTTCATTTCCAGTATTATGCCACACTTCAGAAACTACGTATATTTTGGGATGTATTTTACTTTTTAAACATCCTGCGAACTTACAGATCACAAAACATTAAATAATTTCAGATATCTTTGAATGTATTTATACTGACTCCAAATTCTACTAGAAGAGATTAAATAGTTGTACATCCTCAGAAATCTGACCCTGGCTCTCTCAGAATGCTCTCTGGTATTGGGATTCAAATAATAAACATAAGGCATCATTTTTAAATGGGAATGTTTAGTAAGGCAGCTGCATTCCATCCACATGGAGTACTACAAGTATCAAATTTTATTCAAAGAAGTCAGATTTCCAAAACTTAAACAGCAGATGCCTGTCTGTGTTTCTGATGAAAAAATTATGCAATTACACCACCTTTTGTACTTGCACGAAAAATTACTTGTATATATACATAAGACGTTTCTGTGTAACTGAATTTCTGAAGCTTGAGAATTCTCTGAGGTTTCTATTCTTTCAGTTTTGGTGTTGCTTGTGAAATTTTGTGAAACTATGGAATGAAATCTGTTGTGCTTTAAAGCCTGATTTCCTTTAAAGGCAATGATACAGCTACTATCCAGCTGAGAGAAATCAACATGGAGCCATAAAACTACAAACGTGCATCCCATATGTAAGAACTACCTGAGCATCACTCTTGTAAGCCATTACAGACCTCCACAGAATGCCAAAAGGAGTAACGCTTGTTGGTAACTGCACCCTTTCCATTCCTATAGGACAAGGGGGAATGGTTTTAAACTGAGACAGGGGAGGTTTAGGTTAGATATTAAGGGGAAGTTTTTCACACAGAGGGTGGTGAAGCACTGGAACAGGTTGCCCAAGGAGGTTGTGGATGCCCCATCCCTAGAGGCGTTCAAGGCCAGGCTGGATGCAGCTCTGGGCAGCCTGGTCTGCTGGTTGGCGACCCTGCACATAGCAGGGGGGTTGAAACCAGATGATCATTGTGGTCCCTTTCAACCCAGGCCATTCTATGATTCTACGATTATAAATGATTCTATATTTAGGAAAAAAAAAAAAAAAAAAATCTCTGCTACAGCGTATTGGATACAAAACAAGTTCAAGTCTCTGTCTGAAATGTAGAAGCTTTGTTTTGCTCAACTGTGTGTGCTCAACAATTAGTGTAACCCAACTGTTCACACCTGAAAAATTACCCGAGTCCTACTCAATATCAATATCTGTCAGTAACCATCTTTTCATCCCACTTTAGAGTAAAAGACAATCCCATCTGAGAAAATGAAGTAACAGTCTCTCCAAAATCCATTGAAATTACAGTAGCTGCTCATCACAGCCATCAAGTCCCACCACTATTACCAAGGGAAAACTTCTACAATCAAGAATACTTGGGCCAAATGAAATAGTCAACATCTATACAGGACACCATCAAAACCAGGTTTTGAACTAAACTCTTCTGATGATTTTTCAATAAGAACAAAGAAGATCATGGAGAAAGCTAGAAATTATTCACTTACATTCCTAATTTTGATAGGCACTATTTACCAGCAAATAGTTCTGTTGGAAATATGTCAAAACAAGGCGAAGATTCTAGTCAGCTTCTTCAGCTGCTAGCAAATTTAGAGATTTTCAGATGTTCCAAACCTTACACTGCAATAATAGATTCCATTGGTCCATTCTAGACCATCACCTGTTATTTCCCATGAGGTGCATTACTGTCACACCAAAACTCCTAAATACTTCATATTGCTCATACGGCTCAACAAACCTGTGAACTCTCTTGGGCATGTCTGAGATTGTCTTTTAGCTCTGGGTTAATACAGCTGTGGGTCTTGACCCATGAATATGATTCTTAGGTAACATTGCTACAAGTGCTAATAATTGTCACAAAACGCTATAGAACGAAGCTGGCTTGTACATGTTCCCAAAACCTGAAAAATAACTTTCTTCATTCAAATCCCAGTCCAGCATTTTATACCTAGATTAGATGAATAATACTAGCCCAAGGAACACATCCTCTTTTTTAGTAACTCTAACTTGCTAATGAAGAAATTTTTCTTCCTTTGGCATATTCATAGCAAGTCATACAAAATGTAGGTTTTAGAACGTGTGAGAGTCCACCTCAATAAAAGCTTTAAACCAATTAACTACAGAGACCTCAATGATTAGAAAAGATTAGAACATCCCCAGAATAATCCTTTAATGTCAAGAAGCGCTGACACTAATAAAGACAGGTGGTTAAATACTCCAGCTCCTAGCTTCCTCCCACATGGATGAAGAAACACAATAGGTCAAGGGTATTCGTAAAGGAGAGACTGAATCATGGACAGGGTATTGGATACTTGACAATGTCTCTTACTCAGCAACTGCTGCTGCACTTACTCCTCTCTATGTTTATTTCTTTGACAGATAGACAGCCCAGGGTTATTGATGGAATCAAAGGGAGATTACTAACATCAGTAGAAAAGACTGAGAAAGATCCGGGCACAAAAAAAACTTCATTTACTGCATCAAGAGAAGACTGGACCTAAGTAAAAACCTTTGACAAAATCAAGGAACAAGAAAATACTTGCAACGATAGTTCAGCTTTATTTATTCATTGTAACTTTTCTTAAGCAGATTAAGCTGCACTATTTACTCCCTTTATCCACTTCCATTAGTAAGTTTTCAGCCTCTGTCAAGTGCAGTCTCAGGGAAATCAATGCACAATGAAGGGTATTCACAATCATTTGTAAACTACACTGTAACACAAGAGCATAAATGCTTCTCATTACAACTAGCTCAGGAAAAAAAGAGTAAGAACAATGATTGTACAGCGTGCTCTGTTTTAACAATATAGATGAATTTATAGAATCTCTTGTACATTATAGAATCATTTTTTGATCACCTGATATTTCAAATTATTTTTGACACATTATCATCATTACTGCTGTTTTCACCCTTTCCTCCCTATTTGGTTCTCTTTTTGGCCTCGTAAACTTCATCTTCAGAAAGGACTGGGCTGTTGGACTTTCAGTTCAAGCTTCAAAGGATGCTAGAAAGCATTGGGTCTACTTTGTTAGCTGTTAAAACCTAAGAGAAACCTTAAAACAAACTCCAAACTTCATTAATGTATAACGTTTTGTTAAGCAAGGCACAGACTACTAGGTTTGTTTTTTTTTTTTGCTGTTTTTTGTTTTTAACAGAAACAAGGAGTCAGGTTCTTTTCTCATATTAAGAATGTGTGCAGCTTCCTGAGCTTTGCTAAAATGTTATCCAATTTACTGCATCAGAGTATTTGGCCCCAAAATAGAAAAGCTATTACATGATTGTTTGCTAACTGACTCTATGCAGAGGTTTTGACAGAAAAAAACATTGCAGTGATTAAGGTTGCAAATGTCGGTACTAATGTTCCATTAAAAAAATAAAATAGGTCATGGTAGCTTGTAGAGTTTCTGATGCAGTTTTACAAAATTACGGGCAACTGAGAGTAAATGGGCTGCTCCTTCAAACAAATATACCCACAAAGAGGCGGCCTTCAAATGACACTAGTAAAAAACATGTTTATAGCAAACAAAAGGAGTCAGTTCTTCACATGACAGGGAGCAATTTATGGAACTCTTTGCCAGGTGGCACTGTGGAAGAGAAGTGTTTGCATATGCACAAACGGTAACAGGACAACCACTTTGGACATTTCTAAATACACAAATCATGTCAAGGCCAGGAAAGCCCCTGAAAATAGTAAGGAATTGGTTGGGTAATTGAAGGACACACCAGATATGCCTTACCCTGTTCTTACTCCTCTCTGAACATCCGCTTATGGCTGCAGTGGGCAGCAGGAAACTAGGCTAGACAGACTCCATGTCTGTGCCAGCGCAGCCATCCTTACCTAGGATGAGCAACCATTAAGAGGATTACCCCGTGAATTCAATGCTGCAGATGATTGCAGAAATGATGCATTAGCTGATTGCACTGGGACAGCCTGCAGCAGCCGATTCTTGGCTGGGTCAGCAGCTATGCACCACAGAAAATAGTGGGAGGGAACATTCAGTTTCTCTTAGCAGTGCCCCACAAAACAATGCTATGTAGCTTTTGCTTCAGTAGGTGCTACCAAGGTCACACCTTGGCTACAACAAAAGTGTGCAACAGTGACAATGAGTAGTTCAGAAAGAATGAATTTCAAAGTTCCTGGTTCTCCCTTCATTTGGCACTGGTGCGAGGAATGTTACCCAAACCAGTACACAAAGCTATTCTGGAGCGTGGCAGCTCAGATGTGACGAGAAGCAGTGCTGCCAAGGGTGCCAACGCAAAGGTAAAAGAACTACAGCAACTATAGAGCTGCTCTTTCTCCTACTCACAAATCAAGAGTATGTGGAATCTCTTTCAGTCACACAAAACAGCTCCTGTTTGGTTAAGAGTCCATGCATATTAAAAAGTACCAAATAATGCGTATTTTTAAAACAAAAATTGTGGTGCCAATGGCATGAGGATTTTCAAAGGAAATTCTCTAATTTATGTGACCATAGATAATTTAATGAATGTTAACTGGACGGAATGACTAATTTTTATTCAACTATCAGTACATAGAGTCATCATTCAGTAGCACAGAAATCTTCAGAAAAAATACAGACAATAATATAACATGAAAATGATTTAATAATATATCTTTCTACCATGCTTTAAGTATCCTTTCTACTTTGTAAGCAGAAAGTAATGAAAACACCCTTGCTAGAAGGAGAAGCGATGTTATCAAAGTTGTTAAACATTCTTATATCTAAGGACAAAAGATGAACATAACAACAGATGACATATCTAGTACTACATACCGAACTTCTCCCTGGTTGCTATTGACAGTTAGGAAGAAGAGTACAGCTGACTCAGTACCTATCCGCTGTTCTACCGTGCTGTCTTTTACACTTTACTTTAATAACCACACTTCAGCAGAGCTGTTTCAGACAGAAGTAATAAAAAGCAAAATCTCACTCTTTGCAAAAAATGCATCACTGCTTTTCAATAGGAAACTAATACCCCATTCAGTTCCCCTTTCGTTTCCTTTTGTTCTCCCAAGATTATATATATGACCTTTTACCTGAGACCATATCTCTTAATAAGCTGCTAAAGGTTACTCTGTTGTGCTTCAGTACAACCTTAACCTACTACGATTATTGCCACGAAACATGTACAAAGGTCTTGGTATGAAAGCAGCAGACACACAGAAATCCATTATTTTTAGAACGTACTGCAATATAAAAAAGGAAATGGCAAACATAGCAATAACCCTATGATATACCTCAATATTGGCAATGGCATCTGTGGAATATCATGCTATTTTCTAGGAGAAAAAGAAAAATGTGTCTCCTGCAGTCCAGGAGGACTGTTTACTAAGGGCTGCAAATAGTTACACTGATAATGGTGAGGTCAAATATAATCCCAGAATCTGTAAAAAGGTTACAAATATTTCAGTGAGCAAAAACATTCATCTTTCATATCCATTTCCACAACTTGGAAGTGCTTGTCATACACTAGCTGTCAGAGTTAAGGGGCCACGTAACAGGTTACTGCCCACACATCAGCTCTTTGTGGCTGAAGTATCCATAAGGAACGTGCAAAAGAATTTAAGATTAAAAAGAAGAAACAAACCAAATATTTACAAAGTGACACAGCAACACTGCTCTCTTGCTGAACGTACCCACGATGCATGTGTGTGTTCAGAAACAACAGAGCAAAGATCATTTCCAGGGGAACATTCTGTTCTCCCAGGCAATTTTGAAAGCTGGAGTCCGATTTACCTATTTACTGTAATGTTATTCATAAACAGAAAGAAGTGTGACCTAAAAGAAAAACATGACGTAGCTAAGGGAGAAAGCCGGGCTCTCCAGGTTTGCATCTCGTGTTACACTTCCTTTAACTCATTCTTGGAAAAGCAAAGTTGCATTTCTGACCTAAGAATCATAAAGAAAAAAAGCTTTTTCATGCATAGAATTCAGTAATGTTATTTTAAAAACGAATATCTGATGTTACAGTAAATCACAGTGTCCAATGTCTCACTACTTAACTCTACCACTGTAAGATTTTCAGTACTACAGAAGGTAGGCCACTTATTACTCAAACACTAATATTTACTGTTGGCAATTAAGGCCAAATCACACTGCAATCTGTGTGTTGGATAGATCAAATTTTCATATTCAGACACTTAAAGAGCATCTGTTCCCTTATATTCCTTGCACCACAGTCTCCTTTTGCTTTTATACTGCCCTGAGCCCTACTTATTAAACAGAAGTTTCAAGGCTCCAAAAATCCTGCAAAGCAGTGGACACTACAGTTGCACCTTATGTACCAACAAGCTTCTCCTGGACAAACTGTTCTTCCTACTATTCAAAGGAGGACTCATAAAGAATGCACAGGACTTGCAATGAAGCCAGTGAGCATTTTGGTACTCAGTTATAATGGGAAAAAGAACTCATTCTGAGTCCTTCTGAAATTCTCACCTTGACAGTACTGCAGATGAAGCCATTGGCAGATACCAGTATGAATTCCCACAGGCTGGAAAATGTCTTGCGCTCCATCACTTTGGAACAATTCTGATTGCCTACAATATGTCATCGTTACAAAGGCAGCATTGACACTGCTGATTTTTACAGTGGTGTTAATGCTTATTATTTTGTGTAAACCATTTAACTGAAAAATTAATTAAAGAGAAACCAAATACTGGGGAATTGTAATGAGAGGAACTGAGAAACTTTTTCTTAGTAGGAAAATACTCATCCGTCCAGCAAACAACTTTTATTTCCTCCTTGGGTACAGCAAGGATGCATAGAAACAGCCATCTAGAGTAGTGGCTCACATGCTTATTTTTACTGTACCATGTTTCTTGGTACTGACTTCGATGCTTCCCCTTCCCCAGGCCTGGGACCCCCAGCACAAGAAGGTCATGGAGCTGTTGGAACGGGTCCAGAGGAGAGCCACTAAGATGATCAGAGGGCTGGAGCACCTCTCCTATGAGGAAAGGTTGAGGGAACTGGGCTTGTTTAGCTTGGAGAAGAGAAGGCTCCGGGAAGACCTCATTGTGGCATTCCAATACTTGAAGGGAGCATATAAACAGGAGGGAGAACAACTGTTTACAAAGGTGGATAGTGATAGGACAAGGGGGAATGGTTTTAAACTGAGACAGGGGAGGTTTAGGTTAGATATTAAGGGGAAGTTTTTCACACAGAGGGTGGTGACGCACTGAAACAGGTGGTTATGGATGCCCCATCCCTGGAGGCGTTCAAGGCCAGGCTGGATGTGGCTCTGGGCAGCCTGGTCTGGTGATTAGCGACACTGCACATAGCAGAGGGGTTGAAACTAGATGATCATTGTGGTCCTTTTCAACCCAGGCCATTCTACGATTCTATAATGTGGTACTGACTGAGAGCGACTGCTCTCAAATGCTAAATTGTAACTTCATTCCCTGTCTTCCCCTAAATAAACACACAATGAATGAAAAACATTTCAAGTAAAATACAGATGTGAACACACATACACATACGGATTTCATTTTCTCTACATTTTGGTTATGCGGTATTGTCAAGGGGCAATGTTATCACTGCTGAGCATTTGTTCAAACAAAAATTTATCAGAGAGTAAAAGCAAAGTTCCTAAGCATCTCCGCTTCAAAATTTGCCGTCTGGGTTTGAAAGAGTTCTAGTGTACAAGAAATAAGGACAGCAGAGTAGAAAGAGAAATATGTTATATGCATCTATTCCCTTTAAATATGCAAGAGCTTAGCAATTTTATTCAAAATTAAACAAGGAATCGTTTGATAGTCATCTGACTTTTTCACTTGCCTTCCTGAGCTACAGCCTAAAAATAACAGTTCACTTCACTTGAGATTCCACAATCTGCTATAGGTGAAAGGTTTAGAGGCTTATAAACTTTCCCCTACAAATCTCATATTACTCATTTCCTGTCAGCTCACATCTTAAAATGTCATTCAGGCTGAACCACTATATAGCCTTACTATAAGCATGCCCATCTGCTCGCTGGTGGACAACTGTGAAGTGAATACTAGCTGAAGAAATACTACACAGAAAAAGCAATGATGGATTTTCACTGGTGATCTTTATCCCCATGTACTTTCCACCCATCCTTCTCCCATCTGAACCCACACCGCCATTTGGATGAACTCTGGCCCAGGCAGGAGAGAACTGGCATGACTTGCCCTAAAAAGGGGAATACTGAATGAAACATTAATGTATGTTGAGACCTGCAGGAATGATTTCAAAGGAGATCAGTGCCCGGTGTCTTCTGAAGGGAAGGAACTAATCCAGCACTGAAAGCAAGCCATTAATGTGAAGCTAAAATGGTCCCAGGCGTGAAAGAAGCATAAAGGAAACTATCTACACCCTGCAGGCTCAGCCAGGGCAGTGTAACACTGATTAGAAGCAGGTGCCTTTTTTTGTGATGTAAACAAGAGATCACTTGGTCTGCTGCATGTATAACCATAGCAGCAGAGCACTGAGATGGAAGAAAAGGGAGTCTGCTGTGAGTGCAGAGCAGTCCTGGAGTTATATGGAATTATAAATTTGTTTTTATAAATGGACTTATTTGCATTCCTTTCCCAAATAGGCAATCAAGCCAAGAGCAGCATTACATCCTCATCGCATCGGTTTTTGTTTCCCAGTGCAAACAATTATGTGCTGTCAGCTGACTGCTTCTTAAACTTAAAAGGTATTCTGTCAAGAAGGCACTAGAGGGAAAGGTTAAGGAAAAAAAAATAGAAAATGCAACCCTGTGACACTGAATGGCAGTGTAACAGGTTGTATGTTTTATTCATAGACAATACTGACCCAAATGGCTCTACATTTTACTTGGAACCGGTGAAAGCGGTAACCCCAGAAATCTCTCAAGAGCCTCATAATACTTTGCCTGTCCAGATTCCTTTGGCCACTTAACTAAAAATAATCCTTTTCACCACTTATCTTTGATCATGAATGAGTAACATTAATGGTACTACTCTTAAGCCTTATTTCATTGCAGCTGTAACAGTACAACGCTGCCAAGGTGCACAACATAGGACTATAAGTGGTTGCAGTTTGCATAGAACTTTAAATTATTTGGAAGTTGAAGGTCACAGTGCAAAATTATTATTTATATTGTTGCTATAGGTAGATTTCTTTGATCAATTTTTTTCAAGCAGAAGACAAATTCAGCCATGCTGCAATTCAGAACTGACTTATCTTCATTTACTTAAGTTACTGCTCAGTTCAGTGCCACAAAAAATGATCGGGACCATAACTGAACACAGCAGGAATTCTGCTCTGAAGCAGATCATAAATGTTTTATTATGATACACTGAAACTTACAATGTGATAAGTCCACAGCAGTTCAGATATACTAAGAAAATAAATAAGTCACTCCTGGCTCTGCCCAATAAAAAAATATTTATGATCCTTCAAAGTCAGAAAAACACAACACTGAGCAGATAGCTAATCAGAACGTTCAACCCACTTCTCTACCTGTTTCTAATTAGTAGATCCTGTCAATCAACAGCCTAAGATTCTTCCAGACCCTTACTGGGTCTGGAAATTAAACTGAAGCTTGGAAAATACTCTTTAATGATAGATAGCTACAAATGAAACCTGCTACCTTAAATATATATACACATACACACACACACATCAGGAACCTCACAGTTCAATTTCCCAGGGAATCTGGAATGGAATCTGTTCCAAGATGCATGTCATTTTGTCAAAGTGGTACTTGTTTTGTTTTTAAATGGAGGTTTCCAAAGAAAAGCTCCCCAGTACTTCTAACTATAATATTACCATATGCATGAACAACGAGCAAGAGGAGGTTTTACAGTCCTGGGAACAAAGCAGGGGCTGGAAGGCAGCTTGCAGAAATTTCCTGCTCCCTTACAATTTGAACTATGTTCCAGCGAGAAAGCGAGCAAAGAAATCCCTTTAACTGGCCCCGTTTGTCTTTCCCAATGACTGAGCAATCTTTGAAACTGGTGTGATGTAACCTGTACCCCCTCAGTGCACGAACACAGCAAAAATGATAATTCAACAAACAACAGCCTACAGAATCATACCTCTTTTCCCCACAGCTAAAATTAACTTTCTGTAAGCTGCCATGATCTGTAGCTGATTGAAAAGTTCTTACTCCTCCTGGAAATCTGTAGCATTGCAGATTTCCCCTAGACATTGACCAGCACAGTAAACAAGAGGTAACGTGCTCCATTCAAGTGCTCCTTTTCCTTCCCAAGACACTGCTCAAAGTATGAGGCTTTTGTGACTGTATCTGCACGATGCACATGTTCTTGGTTACATTTTAAAAGAAATGTACTTCTTTGAAAAAATCCACTGACTTCATTGCAAAGTGTGGGAAAATCTTAAGATACATAGATCATGAGGTGTCAAGAGACATGCGAGTTCAGGAAGGTGGTAAACATCACTGGGTAAGAGTGGAAATATATTCCCATATTGGGATGGGATGCAACGATTCTAGGTATTGGTACCATCATGATTTAGGGCTGATGATGGCTTTAGAAAATACATGGTAATAAGGGGATGATATGATGACAACAGAGAGTTCAAGGAGAAATAACAATCTCACAATACTTTTAGACACGAACTAAAAGTAAGGTCCTATTTTGCAGCACCACAGAGTCTGCAGCCATAAAAAAAGAGGTAAGCAAAAGCAGGGCTACTACTGTAATTCAGTACACTGGAAAGACATACTAGAGAGCTTAGAGAAGTGGATTTTGTGAAGTTTTAATCTCTTTTTTTTTTTTTTTTGAGCCACTGTTACTGGGTTTGAAATTTTGATTCAAGATAACCCCTCTATGAATTCATGGCATTCTTCTCCCTGTACAACAAGTTTCAAGGTACAAGATGCTCTTCTCAAACTCTCAATGAAGAATGTACCTGGATCAGCGCAGATGGCTTTGACCATCACAATATAAATCTCTTAACAATGTAAATAAATCTTTTAACAATGTAAAACCTAATTTCTTCTTTTAAATATCTCCATCTCCATTTTGAGACCCTTTTGGGTAAGATTAAAAGCAGCATTCCAGAAAACAGGAGGCAGTAACGCTTGCCTATGAAAAGTCTCATTAAACTCTAGCCCCCCATTATATACGCAGGTCACCATACCACAAGCACCATACTAACCTAGACAAAAAGCTATCTCCACATTTAAGAAAATAAAGAATATGATGACAAATAAATACAGACCGTGGATGGACTACAGTATACATGTGCAGCGACTGGAGGTGCACTTCTGATTGCCAGCCTTTCCCCTGGAGTGGGAAAAAAGGGCCAACAGGATTTGAGTACAAGAAGAAGAGTGGGACAGGTCTGCGAAAATTAAGGACAAAAATGTAAACGTGGGAAAGAAAGGAGAGAGAGTACAGGCAGTCATGGGAAAAATAGCAGTGCAGCCACTCAAGGTGAAACACTGGCAATACAGCAAGTGATCTGGGGGTGGGGGAGTGACAGAAATATCCTTACTGGGCCAGAAGGGAGGAAGCAAGTTCCTAAATCTCCTGCAGCTCACAATCTAAAAGCTGAAAAAGACGGTTAGGTAAATGTAGCTGAGTTTGGTAATGAGTCCTCATTTCCTTCCCTCTCCTTGCTGTCTGCTCCTTCATTCCATCACAGTTCATGCTTCAATGTGAAACCCATAAAATCAATAAGGCCTCAGTTTATGGAAGTGTCATCCCGAGCATCCTACATTTTTCATTCCTTCCAACAGGAACAGCTTTAACTACTTGAAGATATGAATTCATCAATGGCTCCTCAAGAAGCAGCAACTTTGCTTATAAATTACCTGCTATTTTTAGACAGTGACCCAGGTCACATCAATAATTTTCTGAAGTATTTGTTCTTTTATGACATGGATCAGCTGGCTGCTACTATATAGAACTGTTCGTGCATTAGCAAGCTGGCAATCACTTTTCTCTACTGAATCTCATTTATTGCTACTTGGTTTTCTCCTTCAGTCCACTATTTCTAATTTATTATACAAATTGGCAAGGCTGGGGAATATCAGCTAGGATACAAGGAAAGTAACGTTTAGGAATGGTATAAAACATTCTTTCAAAGAGCCATCTGACACATCTCAACAAGCACTTTGCTAAATAAAATTAGATGCTTGTATTTCTTGTGTTTGAGTATTTGTCTTGGTTAAGCTGGAAAACCCATCCAAATTACATGGACAAGGAACATGGTGAAATTTTTATAGCAGACTGCCAGTGGGATTTGGAAACCATCAATAAGACCCAAAAACACAAGCACAATGTAAGTCCTTGTTTTTAGGTATGGCTCATTCCGCTCATCTCTCTTCTAAAGCAAAGAGCTGGGCAATGTTTTTCATCTAATTTGAGTAACTTTATCTTTCAGACTATTTTGTTGGAGCAATTCTGATTGTCATCATACCCTTTGATGGCTACTGTGGGAATTCACAAAGGTCTCCATCTTTGTGCATTTTCAATCAGTTGTAAGCCCTTAGAAGTGAAAGATTATCTTGACTGTTGCAGCTGACTTGAAGGAGATGGAGACATACCTGAAAAGCCCTTCTACTGGGCTTCTTAAAGTACTCTGGCTTTTTAAATTACTTCCTTTTTAACCTAGTTTTGTTTCATAAGTGGCAATCAGCAGCTAAACTTTCATATGCCAGACAGATCACTTCCATTACCCAGGAGTCACTGTATCTTCAGTAACAAACATTAGGGAGGGCACTGCAAGAGTCATCAGTCATTTTATCTCCTTCCATAGAAGGATTTTACATGAATGCTAGTAACAGCTAAAAGACTAACAGGTTTACTCTGCCCTCACCGGTTCATCATGAGAAAACAACGAATTCTCCTGGAGGCAGCTGGTATGACTTGTACAGATTGCCCTGCAATTGTGATTCAGTAGACTATCATAGAACATACTGTAAAGATGCTAAAGATTTCAACTGATTTCACTTGACTGGCTGGAAGGCATGACCTATGAGGAGAGGCTGAGGACATTTGGATTGTCCAGTCTGAAGGATACAAGGCTGAGAGGTGACCTCATTGCTCTGTGCAACGTCCTGAGGAAGGGAAGCAAAGGGAGGTGCCAGGCTCTTCTCCCTGAGAACTGATGAAAGGACACAGGGGAATGGCACAAAGCTGTGTCAGAGGAGATCCACACTGCACGTTATGAAAAATTTCCTTACTGTGAGGGTGGTCAAACACTGGAAGAGGCTTCCAAGTGAGGTGGTTGATGCCACCTGGCTGCCAGCATTCAGTTATCATTCAGCCCTTCATAAGATGCTTAATTTTTGGTAAACTCTGAAGTCGTCAGGATGTTGGACTAGATGATCCTTAAAGGACCCTTGCAACTGAACCATTCTATTCTATTCTAAAGCTGTTAAATAGAAACAACTTTCAGACTAGCAATAAAATCTGGCCTAATAGCAGTATCAATGTGTAATACTGTATACCAATTATTAACGTAGAACACCATCATGACAATGTCTACCTACCACTTACCTAACAGATTTCTGAATCGAAGCAGCAATGAGCCTGCACTACTGATTTGCTGTAAGAAAGTATAGTATTAGAGATACTCACTTTAACCAGAATAATTCTTGCTAGCTCTTCACATACTGGCTTTTCTTCATCCTTCTTCAAACCTTCCAGTTCAAACAAGGTATTGTAACTCTCCAGCATTTTAGTCATTATCTTGTTGCAGATCTCTTGTTCTTTTATGCCTTCAAATCCAGAGGGCACGCTAAAATTGGACGGAATTTGAAGCAGAACGTTAGATACTCAAAAGGGAAGTGTTCCTGCACAGCATCTATGTAACATTTCAGTTGTGGATACAGGTTGGGTAGCAGGCAGAGGAAACTTTGTCTGGGAGAGAAGAAAAATATCTATGGTGGTAACAACTATTATGGTTTGTTTGGAGTTTCTCTTAGCAATATTAACTTCCCTATCTGTTGGTCAAACAATCTACTCCACATAGTCTAGTCAGAAACCTAATTGAGACAACATCCAAAAGAGATACCACCAGTTTTGTTAAAATTTGGTTTCAAGACTGAGACACAAACAGTACGAGGCATTCAAATTATCGGAACTGTTAATGTGAAGGGTCAGATTCCTTGGAGAAGTGATCTGTGATGACCTCAAAGGTGTATGATTAGTCAGAAAAATAAGAAAATCCACATGCTGAGTAGAGCACTGTTAGGCAAGTTCTCTGTAGCTTAAGATGACTCCAGAATGTATACCACATTCCTTCACCTAATTTTTGAGGTGCTTCAAAAATGTTCCTGGGAACCATTTCTGAATGGAGCTATTGGAGCTCAAATACCATTCGGTTTTGCACAGAGGGCTAAGGTTGGCAGTGGAAGCAGTAGCTTTAAATGGCCCACAGCTTCATATGACTGGATGTGCTCCTCTGTATGACACCCAGGAGGCCGAGATAAAATAAACTGTGAATTTTGTTTCCAGACCTGTCTCAGTACAAAAATTGTAGCTGCAATACAGATGCGAGAGTGAGATGAAAACAGCTTAGTGGAAGGAGGACTTTAACAGAAACTTTACCAAGGCCACAATTTGACAAAGTGCAAAAATATTATTGCTGTTTTTCCTGTAAAACTGTTCCTCCGCTTAAATTCTGAGTGTATGCTTTCTTAATTCTGAATCAAGATCTGAAGACAGACCATTTTCAGCCCAAACCAGTAAGGACTCAGGTAGGTGCATAAAGCTCTTCCCTGTGATCTCCTCCTCATAAAGTCTTCTGTAGGAGAAAAGATAAAAATACTCCAACACTATAAAGCCTTGTAACAGAAATCCTTGAAATCCTTGTTTTGCCATCAAAGCAGAGTACTTTGAGTACTATATTCCCACCACTCAAAAGGAACAACGCTGGCGGATGCAACGCAAGCAGCACGTTTAAGTTGCATTACTTTGGAGGGAACATTCACTCTGATGCTTAGAAAAGAAGTATCTCCAAAGCACAACTGCTCCCCAGCATTTTCTTTCTGCCACAGTTCCAGAAGTTGTACTCCATGACCCTTCTTCCTCGCTGACCAGAGGGGATCTGGAGGATAAGTGGGCAGACAAAATGCTTGAACTCTGCAGGGGAGCACTGAGAGGAAAGCCCCTCATTACTAAAGATACTTTGCCCTTTGCAGCCCAAATCAGCAAACCTCCCAGGCCTTTATATGATCATCCAACTGCTACACAGCAAACAGCAGCATTTTAATCAGACACGTGCATTTGCCAGTCCCTTTTGAGGGGCTGAGCAAGCCTTCACATCACACTTCTGCTGGAATGAAATACCATTATGCCAGTGAGAGCTTGAATCAGAGACAACAAACACACATCATTCATTGAGAGAGCTGAAAAGAACAACAAACAAAAAGGTGCAAAGAAATTCTCTGTCTACTCCATAACTGATGGGCCTCGTATCTCTTACACACGTCCCTGTCAAAGGACAGGAATACGGCCTCCCTGACACCCAGATCCAACAGAGGAGATAGAAGGAGAGAGAACTCAGCTGGTCCTACACTTCCTGTTCAACACTAACTGTGAGAGCAAAACAGAGACACACAGCAGGCCATACTAAGGATATGGCCGTACAAGAGATGAAATCTGGGTGAACGGACATCTTCCTCCAAGAGTAACCACAGTGCAAGCATTAATCCTCCACTCAGATTAGCCCAATAACAGAAAAACCAATAATTAACGTTCCTCCATGTTTGCTGTTTCTCAAGGTTGATATTTCTCTCGCTTCCACCACAATGAATCTGAACAAATCCAAGTTGGGAGAAAACAGTGCACTAAATCACAAATCATCACATTTTACTTTTTTGAGCTGTCTGACCTTGTCCTTTATGTTTTCCCATATTTCACATCACACTTCACTGCAAGGACTGCAAATAGCCATTTTCTCCATTCTTCTATTCATTATAAATACAGAAAACAAAAGATAACCTTTCATTAGAAGAACGTAAGCTTCATTTATCAAACAGCAAATAAGAAAGCAGGAGAAGTGCTGGATAAGACAAAAGTAATAAAGACTGAAAGTTTGGGAATTTAGAAAAAATACTGAGAAGTCGACGTAGAGAAACTGAATGAGATGAAGGGAATTAAAACATAGTCTAAATGTTTGGAAAGTTGCCCAACCGTGAGGTTTATAAAATTGTAAAACAGGTTCAGTTACCGAGTCGGAATAATATACCTACATAGCTAAAATGTCACTAAGAACATCGTGTAGAAGGCAAGATGGACTTTATCCTCTCTAAGCATTAACTAGAGAGACATTGATTCTGGACATGTGAATTGACAAAAAAATCTCAAATCTTCTTGCCTCAGCAGTGCAATTGCTGACAATTGTTGGCTGCTAAGCCTTATTTCCTCATTCCAGCAAAACACTCCATGCACTGCTCTGAACAAACAATGCAAAGTTTAAGTTCGGTTCAATCACCTGCTGATGCTCAATTTCTTCAGCTAATTTCTCTAGGAGCTGCCTGTAGTCAATGGTAAGACAGCCCCTGCAAAGGCAGACTTCAGATAGACTTGCTCTGAAGTGCGTTCTGAAGATCTCTCTCCAGATGTGTAGCTAACCAGCATGCTAAGCACGACACTGAAAGTTGGGTGCTACAAATCCTTTCCCCCTCCTGGCAAATCTTTGTTGATTTGGCCACAGCATCATCAACACAGGAGAAAAGGGCATTTCAACAGTTGCTCACAAATGTGTCCAGACCACAATCCTGAATTGCCTAGGAAAGATCAAGATCTGATAAAACACACAGCTGATTTACCAGATGGTGGAGCTTAAACAAAAATCTACATCCGGCATTCTGAAATGTTTGGATCTTGTAAAAGTCCATTACTCATTTGTTGTGTGTCAAGTCTTGCCTCTTCTGCTGCATATGCATTTTGATGCATCACAACTGGCTGCATTCATATACACCCACAAGAGACCTCGTGTCTTCAATCTTAAGTGAACTCTGCCTTTCCCAGTCTTCTGAAATGGAATGATGTGATTCTTTGCCTCTTACACACGGGCCTACACTTACAGAAACTGTTGAACCTTTTCTATGCAATCTTATGAGCAGAGATAAGTTGAGGCAACGACTATATAGCCTTTAGTAAGTATGGTTTAATCTTAAGAAAGCCAGTTGCATTTCTGAACTGCAGGGCTCTGCATTCTACACCAAAAAACATGCAGAGCTAATTTTCAAAACTTTCCTCAGCCAAGAGATGAGTAATGTAACAATTATTCAAATAACCACTTGGGAGTTCAAATCACAGAGATTTAGCCACTAGAATTAGGAACAAACAAACCAAATGAGATGAATCTAAGCTCACTAATGCATCTAGATGGAAACTCCCTAACTTTAAAACTCTACCATGTGTAAATAAGACTGCTCCTACAAATGTGATCTTTAAAAACTGACTTTTTTATTCTCAAAAATCTCTAGTGCTGTTTCCACTCACTCTTCTTCTTGTATGTGCCTGTCTACACTGCTGTCTTTGAGTTTTCTTTCTTTTGGAGGGGAAGATATTTTTTCCTCCCACAATATGCTTTCTGGCTTTATATTAAGACAGCAAATGCTTTAATGCTCATATCTTGACACAGTCATCTTCATCATCTATGGGAAAGATGAGGCGGCAGTATAGTCAAAAGGACAAGCTTTGATTTCACGGTCTCATCTTTGCAGTCTTTCTCCCCACTCGATAGAAAAATACAAGCTCCTTTAAAAACATGTGCTCCATTAAGAAGAGAGCAAGCAGCATCTATGTGGAACTGGCTCAATACGTTACTAGGAACCTACCTTCTGTTTTCTCTCTCTTTAAAGAAGCCTATTTCTGGAGGCTATACTCTTACTTGAATGCATTCTCACATCTGGAAATGGTTCTTCCTGATACTGCTGCCAACCCCACCAGCATGTACAGTGCACCATCTTCAAGAGAAGCAGCAAGAAACTGAGTCCTTTGAAAGAAACTAGTAGAACCAGTGGATCCAGTAAAAAGTCTCAAAAGGCCAAGGGCTCCCCATAACCTCTAGACCAGTTTCAAAATAAGCTAGAATGATAAAGAGCCCTCTCTTTATCTCTGGTGTTGAAGAGAACCACAAGTTCACAAATCAGCGGAGCTAGAAAGCATACAGCGCCTGAGTGCTGCATCCAAGACCTTTTTTCCCTATTATAAGCACCTTCCTCAAATCTTTCTGCAGAGAAGCATCCATATTATTCAATGGCAACGGAAGAAAGCTGTAAGAGCACAAGACTCCTTGCTCTTAAACAATCTGGAGGCCAGCCATTGTATACACCTAGTCTGCTGCCAACAAAGCAAAGGACAACTTGCTAACTGTTGTACAAGATTGCAAGAGGAGACGAGAGCGCAACTCAATTCCCTGTCAGCTCAAATATTAGCTTTAGTACCAAAAATAACCAGAAAGCTGCAGACATTGCCTCTGATCAATCAAACATTCGTTAGGGTTCTCAGCTAAGTTTTCCATCATTTGCTTCATAACTTTCTATCAACATAAAGGGAAAAGTAAAAAACCCAACTTACTGAAAGCAGTTCGGTCCAAATACAGTGGCAAGATTGCAAAGGTTCATCCTGTTCTCTACATGATGTTCAGCAACTTTTATCAGGAACTGGCACAGATACTTCAACAGGCAGTAATGAGCATCAGGCAGTTCTTTAAGGAGCTCTTTCAAGTTTCTTTCCTTCTGCACTTCATTTCTACCATCTAGAAAACACAAGAGGAGAAAAAACATACACAAATACGCATATACGTATTTATCCTGCATATCATTAGGAAAGCAAATGATTTTCTGTATATATGTACTTGTCACTTCACACAGTTTACATTCCAGGATTTCATCTGCTATATCCTTTTCTGCAGCAGCTAAAATATTAGCTCCTTCAGAGAAAGCAAATGTGCATGAAGAAAACATGCAAAAATCTTATTTGACTACTTAAGTATTTCTTTCATAACTATTTTGAGATATACAGAAGAAAATATCATGACTTCATTACTGTGAATCAGCTGGTAACAGGAGGAAATCTGATTCATTAATTTCATTTCTGCAGCAAAATCTGAAGATGGCTCCAGAAGGCTTTATTACATTGAATAACAATAAGGAATTTAATTGCATTTGTGTTTGCACCGATCAAAGTGAACTGGACAGTCCCTGACTTGATTACCAATTACCTTCCTTTTCATTAAGCTGAAAGAAAAACAACATACAACTAATTTCCACATAGAACACTGAAATTCACCTTGTAACATACTTCTGTTTAGGTAACAAAACAACCAGCACATAGTGTATTTTTTTTTTCCAGTGTAAATTGATAGCAGTTATGGTAAGGAATGCCAAAGCCATCACTCAGAAAGAAACATATCTACCACCATCACTCTATCACTTAATTAGGTAATGCCCTTGAGAACTAATTGCCTCTCTGAACCTCACACTGGGGCTTTAGATTGACAGGTACTTTTCCATTTACTGAAGGATTTTCCATTCCTTCAAAACTGGAAAGACCCTGACAACCTCCACAGGTCTGCACTTTTACTACACAGAAAGCTGGTGGCCTCATGGTATCAGTTGTCTTTAGGGGGTTTGATGTCCTTGTTCATTAAACACGATACATTATGTGGCGTGGATTAACATCAGAGATGCTTATTGCTAGGCACCGCCAAACCTTTGTTCCCTCCTCATTACTGTCTTAGTATCAGGTGCATTTTGCTTTCACTTCTGTTCTTCTAAGAACAAAGATGCACCTCAGGCCATAAGATCTTCAGAAATTACCCTAATTGAATGTCACAGAACCACTGAGCAACAGGAGATGGAAAAATCCATTTATGGAGCCGTGAGATTCTTTGTCCTGCTGAAAGCAGAACAAGAAAATATGGCTCTCTTGAGCTTTTTCCCCCCAATCTCCAGTGGAAAGTGGAGGGAAGGAAGTCAAATCTTCCCCCCTAATGCAATTCAAAAATCAAACATAATTTGTTAACTGTCCTGTTGCTGAGACTTATTTCACAGACTTTAGCTCTACTTCGAAAAGTTACTAATTAAGCTGATGATTGTGATGAATTCATAAAGCAGTGTGCACACATAGTATTCCATGCACTTTGCACATTTTTTGGGGACAAATGAAACTTAGCTGTCCATAATCACAACACTTCAAATAAAACAAGTTTTCAACTCATTAGAGAGCAAGAATATCCATGAGTCACGGCAGCCAATTGCCTGGAGCTCTCTTTCTTCTTGTGTCCACCTGCTAGACAATTTTTCAGCTTCAAAATTAATCACTAAGGTTTACTCAGCTGGTACTGGCCATCAGAGTAACATTAGAGCACCAGAGCTGTTTATACTATTATCCAGACAAGCGTCAAGTGTGCCAAAGCCCTAAGCTTATGTACTTGCCTAATTTTGTGAGGTACAAGATGTCCTGAGGAAGTCAAGACCGTATCAAGAGCTGTCTTACTCATTAAGTTAGATGACAGAGGGTGGCACGAAGCTGAGTATGTACTTGGATCTCTGCAGCATCTTGAGATGAGACAAATGTGTTTGTCAGTAATCAAAACTGCAGAGTGCCAGACTTTCAAAGGCAATTCGAGAATCTAGATTTAAATAATATTTCACATGAAATCATAGATATATAATTAAATCATATTAAAAATACCCTCAGCTATCAGCACACTTGTTATTGTCAAGCACAGAACTTTGCCTGGTATGTGGATCTTTTGCTAGGGACTCGTTACTGAGGGACAGCAGTCCAAGAGGCAACTGAAAACAAAATGCAATCTCTAAAAATGTTAATTAACTGGAAACAGGAGCCTCAACAGTGTAGGAGGCAAAGACAAATTTGCAAGGGTGTTTTCAGTCTCATTTAATTTCAGCATACACCCACAGATCACAAGAAGAGGGACATATTTTCCAATGGTCCATCCTATTTCTGTATGTACTGAGTTTCTTTGACAGGCTATAGACACCATCCGATTCCTCAATCAATCCATCTGCATGATGCTCCTTCACCCTACAGAGCATGCTGTCTGAACATCATGTAAAGGTACAGATGTCAGCAGACAGGTGTGTGTAATTGCTCTGTGCATGACTCAGACGGTCTGACCCCAAAAAACTCCAGCCTAGCCCTGACACTGTATCAGCATGGTGCCGTGCTGCAGCTAATTATCTCTGCTGTGATGCAAGGAAGAGAGTCTGGAGCTCAGTGTCACGCTACCACGTCTGCATAGCTTTCAGATGCCTTGCATATTACCAACCAGGAGGGCAGACAGAAAAGCTTGCATCTGTCTCTACCTATCAATGTTCCCCTGGAAGTCAATCTTGGGCGCACAGGCAGCAGGTTGCACACTGCTAGCTAGGCCAGGTTGTTGGAGGAATCAAAGCCTTTATTTTCTTCCTCCACAATCTACAGAAAGTAGGACTGGAGCCTCTGATAGAAAGTGATCTGCCTCAGACAAGGCTCTGCGACAGAGGAAAAAATATCACATTTTGTTGTCATTGGTACCAGAACTGCAGAAATTTCTCATCATGAAAAGGTTCTCATCACGATCCAACCTGAGACCCCTTGCTCACAGTCTCTAATGCTCTTCACAGAGCTGCATTTATCCTTCATCACTACACATTGGGAACTGCTGCCCTGTGACTTCTTCTGCAGCTCCTCTGAGCACTGTCATTGCACGAGAAAGCTGGTTCCAAGAGTTTTCACTGCACAACAAGCATCTTCTTCATGTAGAGGACACAAGATATCACTAGCACTTCCAATTTGAAAAACAGCGTCAAAATAACAATAAAAGCCAAAGGAAAAGGTTAAGAACATGCTGTTACAGCCTGAAGAACCACAGACAATCAGGGAATCTGATTTGCTGATCAAAGGGTCAGCTCTCATTTATCCATTTTTATACCCACTGCTCAGGTTGAAGCTTGACCTCTAAAATCCCCTAACACAGCCTTTATTTTGGGTTCTGCCTGCTCACGTAGCTCCAATAGCTCCTGGCTACCAAGCATTCCAGAAACCAACCTGTTGATTCAGGAAAGAGCTCCTCCTTTCCTCCCACCCCTCTCCTTGAAACCTGCAGAGCAGTGGCACTACATAGACCCTCGCCAGCCATAGCAAGCTGTGAGGGGAGGGGTATGTGAGACAGAACTCACATCCATCTGCTGCATACTGTAAAATACAAGCTCTCGCAAATGGAGCAACATTGAGAGCCCAGAGTAATGGAACAGCATTCAACTTAATTAGACTGAGTGCCAAAGGTAGCTATAAGCCTCCATTTTGCTCCTTGCTAGAGAAAGGAATGCACCAAAAAACAAACCAACAAAAATCACATAAGGGAAAAGCTTTCCGCATGCCAAAAAGGAAAAGTACAACAGCAACCTGTCTCGCTAAAAGCAAGTGACCTGTGAAAGGGGATAAGAGCTGAGCATACAGAGCTGGTTCTAATGTGTACAAATGTCTTAAGAGTCAGTGACTGTGTTGTAAAAGATAAGGAATGAAAAGCCAGAAGGAATAAACAAGCTCAAACAGGGATTGCTGTATGGGAGCCACTGATTACTTCCAATGGAGATTCATGAAAGAAATACCTTTCAATCACCTAGGGCTCTCACGGGTTTGCAAGCACAGCCCGTTTTGCTTGGGCAAGAACAGCCCTGCTCTCCAGCAAAGTCGCAGCCTCTTTGTGATGGACATTTTTTACCCTATTTTGTCCCTGCAAGGGGCAGCGTTCATATTTGTCAGGCATGCTGAGGGGGCACTCAATACAGAGATCGCTATCAGCATGTCCCTGGCCTGCACATACTACACGCATCTCTCATTTGTAGACAGAAGCCCTTCTCAACACCCCATCAGTGCCCTTCTCCAAAGGCAGAAAGAGAACATGAGGACACACCAGACGCTACGTGATGGCTTCTGGAACTGCACAGTCTTGGAGTTACTCTGAATATTTATATAGACAGCAATGTGTCAGATCTGGGGGCAGCGTGCGGGGCTCATTTCATGCTGTGTTGCACAGGCTTCTGCAAGCATGCCAGATCAGCTGTGCTCACTTCCCAGAAGACCAATAGATCAGGTTTCTCTTTGTCAATAAAGTGCAGATCATTTACTCCCTGGTTCAGTAATAAGGATACTATACTCTGCATTAAAAAGGATTACAGCTTCAGGTAAGAGCTGTAATTTTCACTCCAGCTATTTTTAACTGGAGGAAACACTCCCTGACAATTTTTATAGGAAAAAAAGTAATTGTGTATTATTCTCAGGCCAAGCTTTTAGCTGGCTTGAAAGACGCTGATATCAAGCCCTGAAAATATTCCAGAGGAATTCTAACATAATTACAAAAACACCATTTCCCACACTAACTTCAACATGAGGGAGGACAGAGGTTGCAGGAGAGCTTGTAACTGCCTTCATTGTAGCCATACAATGAAGTGGCTCCAGATCCAAAGTTATTTTTTAATAACCTGTGGGCTCAGAAACACCTCGACCCACTTTCTTCATAGTTCACAAAAAGAACACAAAGGCAGGCTCGCTATTGGTACCATTTTGCAACAAATACCTTTGCACATACTTTGATAAGTGAATAGATAATTCCTCCAATCCCACATAGCTGGTTGATCATTTAACGGTAAACACGGGTTCATCTACCACTGAAGCCAATCTGGACCCCACCGAAGTCATCAGTGCCTTTCAGAGCAACTTAATTTAAGCTGTATTCTCCAGGGCATGAAAACAAAACCAAACAAAACCCAACAACTTGTTTTTCCTCAGACTTTACCAAAGCCTTCCCCTTGCCATAACAGCTAACTCTTTTCTTTTTTTTTTAAATAAAACTTCTGTTTCCTAATCAAAATTACAGTGGGACTATAACCAGAGATTATTGTGCAATACGTGCAAACTTAACCGTGAAGATGCATCACAGCTGGATGACTTTGAGAAAGCTGGGCTCGTGATTTACACCAGTAACTCCTATTTGAAACAACAAATCTTGGTCCGCTATGTAAGGATACACATCTCTCATTTCCACAGAAAGCACTGGTGAGATTTTGCATTTCCTGTGGGAAGCAAGAATGGATGAAACTTTCCACTATCAGCTCAGTTCACAAAGTTCATCAATAGTTTCTGGTGCAATACAGCGACATGACCTCTGTGGGGGACAGAGAAGTAGAAGAAGGAACACACAACTTAAACTAAATTTCCACTCAGACTGATTTAAGAGAAAGAACATAATTAAATATATATCATGAGTCAAATATGGTTAAATCTAAAAGACACTGCTATGCCAAAAAAAAAAAGGGACTTTCTTAAGCAACGGCACCTTCCTACCCAACACTTCCTGAACCCTCTCCTTGGGCCCCAGACAACTTTACTAAATGTTATTTCACAGAGAAAGCTCCCCCCCC
>JACDJE010000912.1:754299-817418 GCA_016647715.1 Pavo muticus
AAAAAAAAAAAAAAAGAAAAAAGAAAAAGCCCGGAGCGGCCTTTATCCATCCTCACTTTCCTTAAACGCCGCCTCGGAGAGACGCGGGAGCCGAGCGCTGGGGACGAGGCGCTGCAGGCAGGCCCCAGGCCGCCCTCTCCCTTCCCTTCCCCTCCCCACGCGGTACCGCCACCGGTTCCCGCTCTCCCCATCCCGGCCGCTCCCCGCAGCCTCTCCCCGGCCGCGCCGCCCGCTCCCCGCCCTACTCACGCGGATGGCCAGCGCCCCGGCCCCCATGCTGGCCGCCAGCCGGGCCGGCTCCTGCCGCCCAGCCCAGCCCTGCCCTGCCCTGCCCTCCGCGCCCGCCTTCTCTGTGCCGCACCCCCGCAAAAAGGGGTGGAAAAACCCCACGGTGCCTGAGCCTGCCGGCAGTCACGTCACACGCGGAGCCCACATGCCAGCAGCAGAAAGAACTCATTCCTCTGGCATCCCGCTCCCTCCCACCTCAGCTGGAAGCGCGGTTGGGGCCAGAAATTTAAAGTACGCTTCAAAATAGCGCTGTGGAGTTGTGGCATTTCAAACGTTTGACCCTTATTGTCAAAGAAGAGCACATAGATGCGTGCTTACTTCTGTCTCCTTTCAGATGCATGTGTTACCATCCGAGGAGGAAGCCTGCCTGTAAGAAATACCTTCGTCTGTGCAGGACAAAAGAACTTCTGTCCAGCTAGAGAAAAAGGCAGATGAACATTTTCCTGGAGGCAGATGGGAAGAGACTGAGCCGTGTGTGAGACGGAAAATGTTACCTGCAGATCTGAATTTTCATTATAACCCATTTCTACTAGGTATTGTGATCAGAATTTCCTTCATAATCAGTTTCTCTTTTCCCATCTAAGCACAGTTAAACAAGTCTAACTCAAAATGATTACTTTCCAACTTTGTACACTTAGACTTTAAGTACACTGTGGGACTCAGGGTTGATGTAACATCCTCCTCTATCCCCCTCCGTATTGTAAGCCACTAACATGCTTTTCACATAAATCACACAGAGCTGTCTTCTTAGTCCTAATCACAGCTTCACAGTAAAACCCAATTACATGCTTCAAACTGTAATCTGGACAGTGAATGATGAGAAACTGATAATCTCTGGAGACTTTCGGGGTAAAGAGTTTAGATGTGAATCCATATTGAATAGCAGCCACGGCGTTAAGGCTTTTATAAATGCATTTTCAAACAGCATGTAGATTCTTATCCTTTGTAACAGAGAACCAGAAAACAAGCAGCAGCAGCAGCAAAGCTGCTGTTTTTTTTCCAACACAGCTGAAGCAAGCTGTTTACTGAAGTTGGGAAATTCACTCTTCTGTTCAGTCACTTGGAACGCCCGGGGATGTGTGCATTTTCTCCGAGTTAATAAAGAAACCTCTGAATAAAGAAACATCTTAAAAGTGCAGAAGTGCTTCTTCCTACAGAAGAATGGAAATAAGTAAAACTTCCTCATTGCCTTTATCTCATCCTAATTTTTCCTAATCAGCACCATGCAAGGCCAGTTTCTCCCATGAAGGGCAGACTAAGATTAAGCTGAACTTTTCCTCATCCCCAGCCTAGAAGTGAGAGGATTTCCTTCTGCATCTTCCCCCCTTCCCACAGAGACATGTTTCAGTGCATTCTGATCTTTCCCCTCTCCCTTCAGTGAACCACTGCACTTCAGAATGACAGTGTTTGAATGATGTTAGAATGCGGAATATATTCGTCCTTCTGGCACCACAGAAAGCAGCTAAGACGTACTGTGGTAGCTGACTGCATGTTGCACCCTACCTAGGAAGCCTCCACCAAAAACCCTTAGAAAACAAAACAAAACGAATAAAATCAGAAGCAGTCTTGCCTAGGACAGGGAAAAAAACAACTACAACAAAAACCCCATCCAAAATCCAACAGCAGAAAGTTCCTCTGTACATAATCCTCATTATGCTGTTTTGTGTTCCCTGGAAAAGATGTTACACTGAATCACCACATCAGTCACACACATAAGCAGAAACAAGAAGTTCCACCACGATAATTTTGTGTTTTTGCAGTCAGAGGAAACACTGCCTTTTGCTGTCCTTGGTGTCTCTTTTGTAGCTTTGGGGAATTTTGTGCTGCATGGACAAATATTTATGAAACTTGTCATAAATACATCAGTTCAGAACAAATACCCTGTGAAAGACAGATGAAAAGCCTATGAGATCCGTAAGTTGAGACTCACTAGCTTTTATGACATCCCATGCCTACCCACCTTTAGTCACACAGTTGTTTCCTATAGTTGGCTTTTTAAAGTACCTATATTTTAAGTGGGCCGGCAGAATACTTTATCTAGCCGAGATACATACCTACATTAGATACTCTGTAACTCCACATGGTAGCTAAAAGCTAGTGTTAGGACAAGGACAGGCTAATAAAATCAAGCAGTGAGTCAAGCAAAGAAAAAAGTTTTTTTTCTTTTTCTCTTACATTTGTTTACTATTAAGACATTTGACCTCAGCTGTTGAAACAGCATTCCTAGAGGGAAAGAACAGCTAAGGGTGCTGTTAGAAGTTCTAAGGAACTTCACGCCATTTCTGTGAATAATCCCATATCTCTGCGATGCAATATGTTTCTTTAACCTGACTGTTACTCATCATTTCCACTGTGACATCAGAATTCAGCACTTATTTCACAACAACTCACAAAAAAAGCAGGCTGCTGTGAAATAAATGTCTGCTGCCATCTCTGAAGTCCTTGAGCAGAACACTGTTCTCTTCTGGCTTGCCCAAGTAGCCTGCTGTGGGATACTTGCTGTGACCTTCCAGGCCACATAGGAGAAGGCCAATCCAACTAAATGTGCTTTGGACTTCAGCATGTGGTCCAAGATCTGCTCCTTCCACTCCAGTTCATGCAGAACTCATTCTCAAAGGGGATAGAGGTGTATCTGTGATGGTCTAGCCAAGGCTGTACGTAGAGGTGTAGTAGCGCATAATGGGGGCGCACCATTCAATTCAATCGAGATATCTCTTCAAATTACTAAAGCATTACTGAAATGGTCTGGCTCAATAAACTTCTAAGTATAACTAAGTGAAGACACATAGCTAACACATAGCTGAGTACAGAATTAATGCATACTTAAGAAGCAGGCTTACAAGCCTACTTAGTCAATGAGATGGAGACAGTCATACTAATTATAAAATTATTAAAAATATTATGAGGCTTCTTCCCGCTTGCCTAATTACAAAGTTAAGCGTGGTAGTGCAAAACTGCTTGGCATCTGAGGATTTGGTCATCTAAGTAGTTTTGCTGCACAAAGAAACAGCATCATTGCAGAACAGTGTCATAAATGAGGTTACTTCCCAGGGAAAGGTGGAGTTGGGGAACAGCAGCAGTTGCGCTGCTGCTACCATACTCACCCTGTGTTCGTAAGGCATTAACGACCTAACAGCGTCATGCCCCTCCCCAAACCGAAACTGTATCACAACAACTCACTTTTGCCCAGACAAATCACTAGGCCTCTTTGAAGTCATACTAAAATCAAGGTGATTGCTAAATGTCTGTGGGAGACCAAAAGCACGAAGCATATTACACAATTCCTGTCCAAATGCAGTGCTGCCCGGCAGCCTAACTGCTCCTCAGCATTTTACTCTTAAGCAATAGCCAAAAGGGAAAAAAAAACCAAAATCACCCAGGCAGGACCCCAAGCTAAAACCTGCCAGAGCACATGTGGGCAGCCTATCATAGAATTATAGAATGGTTTAATTGGAAGGAACCTTAAAGATCGTCTAGTTCCAACTGCCCTGCTATAGGCAGGGACACCTCCTACTAGACTAGGTTCCTCAAAGTCCCAGGCTTTGATTACCTCCAGGGAGGGGGCATCCACAACCTTGCTGGGCAACCAGTGTCTCACCATCCTCGCAGCAAAGGATTTCTTCCTGACATCTAGTCTGAATCTACCGTCTTCCAGTCTGAAGCCATTTCCCCTTGTTCTGTCACTACGTGCCCTTATAAAAAGTCCCTCCCCAGCTTTTCTATGACTGCCCTGAGGTCCATGCTGGGCTCACTTGCCATCCTGAGGGACCATAGAAGGTCAGATGCTGAACTGGCCCATGATTCTGTCCACTGCCCCCTTCCTCCTCCAGCTACTCATTTCATGGCAATGTATTGCACAGGCCTGTGTTAAAAACAAACACCCACAGGGGCTGATGATGTTGCCATTGCTTGGGCAGGGCTTGCGGGCCATCAGGGCCCTGCGGCCTGTTTGCCCACGCGCTGTCTGGGCAGCCAGTGCTGTGGTACAGAAGGAAAAAAAAATCTACAAGCAGCCAAGGAAAATGCCGTTTTCCTTCCAATTTGATCACACTCCTGTTATTTGGACTGTGCATACTGCCGAGATATATTCATGCATAAGTAATAACTGGTGGTCTTCTCTTCACTGTAAGTCCATTATGTTGTCCAAACTGAGAAACACAAAAATCCACTGGGTAGCACATAGTGAGCAGAAAATGAAAAATGGGATATTTGAGAGCTCTTTCTCAGAAAGATGGGGCAGGGCTTTGTTTTGTGTCTCTTTTCCAGTGTAAATCCTACAAAAATGTCAGGATTAATTTTGTATGTCTTCACAAGACCTTGCCCATTTGAGGCAGAGGAGGATGTACAGAGAAGGAGAAATCCAATATTAAAGTTATAATTGTAAAGCAGAAAAAAGCCTGAAGCCTTCACCTTGAAGCATGATTTAAAGCTTAGTCAAACCTGAATAATGTTGTTCCGCAGGTCAACAGTTTCTTGTTATCTATATTATTCCACTTTATTTGTGCAAAATTTCCTTTAAGGTTAATATTTGTTGGAGGCAGACATTACTACATGTGACTTATCCGAATGCAAAATACACTGAATAATGGCTCATCAGGCAAACTGTACTATAAAAGAAAACACAGATCCAGTTAGTGGTGATGAATACAAATGAGATTTGTAAATATTTTTTTCTTGACTTTAGGTAAACTATGAAGAAAGATGAATATATGTATTTTGATATAGGATTTGTTTTGGGGAAGATTTTGTTAAGGTTTATGACTTCTGACACTTGAAGGATTTTTTCCTTCAAAGGGAAAAGGGGGGCATGAGCAAATGACTGTGTGGTGCCAAATCACCTTCCATGTTAAACCACAACACTCCCTCTCTTTCCTCTTTCCCTCTGCCCCAGATAACAATAAACATGACTTTATCAAAAGTGATTTATCTATCTCAGTAGAGCTCTCACTGATATTAGTACATCCTGGGGCTGACCTGTGAGTGATTAGATCCATTAACAAAGGTATCAGTGGTCGGTGATGGGAGGATGTATCACCACTTAATACGGATGACCCAAGATGGAATTGTATCAATCTGTTGTATAAGTGGTGATAAGACCTAAGAAAATGCTGGACAAATGGAAAGTGTAGCAAATGCTTGCCTTCAGCTCAGAAGAATGGGAGAATTTGTAACAGTAACATACATAAAATAAACATGTACACTATATAATGTTTTCTACCAAAAGCTTTCAGGGGCTGCTCACAGCCATATAACGAAAAGTAGTTTATTACTTATTTCAGCCAAGCTGGCAACCACATTCAGCTAATCATCAGATCTGCGGGGTAACTGCAGATGGCCAATTCCAGTTGTGTTTTAGGATGGATTTCTTCTGTTGGCTGCGTGGGACAGAATACTTGTGACTCTTTAAATAGAAAACAGGTAATAAAGCAGCTCATATAAGTTTAGAATTACTTTCTATTATTGTAAGGAGGATACTAATCTCAGTAACAGAAAATCACATACGTATTTTTAGAGAGAGGATTGTTTCTCACTATTGCTGCAATGGCTTATAATTTGACATCAAACTGAAATGAGATCAGATGGATTATGGTCAACTACATTGTGGAGATGTTTCAATTCCAACATAGATAACAAATGGATTTGTTTTAGACACAATCATCTCTAAATAATAGCAAAGCAGACTACCAGTTATTACTAATGAATGAATATATCTTGGCAGTATGCACACTCCAAATAACAGCAATAGTGTATGGGCTCCAAGAAGGCAAGAACCATGGACATTCATTCTTGTAGGGAAAGAAACCTTTCCGTACACAGAAGTTATGGTATTTGAATTTGTTGGGTATTTTACTATCTGCAGAGAACTGAAAGCATTGTTCTACTCATTTTAAACGTACACTTAATAAATGAAACAGAGAAATGAAATAGCAAAAAACCTCTGTGAGCTAGTTGATGCAGTTTTAAGGAGTCTCCTGCTTCATTTGTTGTGAAGTAACATAACCGTATGAAAAGACAGATCTTTGTGTCCTTTCAAGACACAAACCGAAATATATGCAGAACAATTTAGTTGTGAGCTGCTGGAAACAACAGAATGTTTGCAGGTCTTCACTAACTGTTCAGAACTTGAGCTGCATTGCACAAAGCTCTGGGCCGATAACACCAGGATGCATCACATGCACCAGCCCCAGGCATGTGACAGGGCCTGCTGGTCTGTGTGATCTCCACAATGCAGCTCATCAGTTGTTCACAGGATCTCGTCTGAGCTTATCTGCTTTGATGGTACTTGAATTACATCAGAAACCTGCTCCTTCCTCTTGACCTTCTGCAGCTGAAGCACTCCAGGGGAAGCAGCCACAATAACTAGGTTTTCATCAAAGAGCCATACAATACCTTAGCTATGCCACCTCCATGGAAAGAATAAGTGCAGACCCAAGGAAAAGATACACTGCAATGAAATGAGCTGTGAATAATCTTTTCTTTTTTTGTTCTCCACTTTAGCAAGTTTGCCAAATTTATACAGGTGCTTTTTCAAGAACTTTCAGAAATAGTACCCATTAATCTAATTAATGTAGAAAAAAATTTTCAATTAGACATAAGAAGTGTGATCTGTTCTTGGTCAACAAAAGCAGTGATAGTACTGACATCTGTTCTGATCTCCCTGAAAAAAAAAAAAAGAAAATATGAAGCTGGGTATACCCAACTACATAAATAGAGCTGTTCGTTCACAGAAGTAGGTGTTCCAGACATCAGCTGTACACATTGTAGTTCTTAGTATCCTCAGTTATATTACAGCAGGGGAAATTTCTAGGCATTCTGTCTGTCCTCTTTATAGACGAGCTACCAGGCAGCATGAGCAAATCTAGCTCTAAAACAAATGTAACAGTGTTTCAGCATTCCTGTCAAGGCAACTTTTTCATGCTCTCCGTTTCCAACCACAGTGCTGAGCATGCCTACACCTACGCAATGACAGGGAAGGAATTTACAGACCACAGGAGCTCTATAAAAATGAAAACCTTGAAGAAACGATGCCAAATTCACTATTTTTTCTTCATTTATCTTCACCCTGGTAATTTGGCAAAGTTGATATTCTATGTGGAAGAACAAGATGATCAGAAGGAAAATAGATGAGAGTGCACTGCAATTTTGAAACTCCGCTGTTCTGTTAACAGTGTTTTGAGTAGAACTCCTACCCCTCAACAGGTTCCAAGATTAGTTCACCATCAAAAACCAATGAAAAATACAGTGTCTTGCTCTAAAATTTCTAACAAAGGCAGCACATTTATCTTGGCCAGAGAGCTCATGGAGATAGCATATTCATTGCATGCCTTACATCGAAGCAGTAGTTCACATCACAGATTCACACAGAATCACAGAGTTGCAGGGATTGGAAGGGATCTCAAGAGATCATCAACTCCAACGCTTCTGCTAAAGCAGGTTCCCTAAAACTAATCACACAGGTAGGCGTCCAGATGGGTCTTCAGTGTCTCCATAGAAGGAGACTTCACAACCTCTCTGGGCAACCTGTTCCAGTGCTCCATCACCCTTACCATAAGGATGTTCTTCTGGATGTTTGTATGGAACACCCTATGTTCAAGTTTTAGGCCATTGCTCCTTGTCCTATCACTACACACCACTGAGAAGAGCCTGGCCTCATCAATTTACCTCCCATCTCTCTTTAGATATTTACAAACATTAATCGGATTCCCCTGTCCCCCAAGTCTTCTTTTCCCCAGACTGAACAGACCCAGGTTACTTAAGTGCAAGATCTTGCGCCTGGGTCAAGGCAGCATCCACTACCAATACAAGCTGGGGGATGAAAGGATTGAGAGCAGCCCTGCAGAAAAAGACCTGGGGGTACTGGTGGATGGCAAGCTGGACATGAGTCAGCAATGTGACCTCACAGCCCAGAAAGCCATCTGTGCCTGGGCTGCTTCAAAAGAAGCGTGGCCAGCAGGTCTAGGGAGGTGATCCTGTCCCTATGCTCTGTGCTGGTGAGGCCTCAGCTTGAGTACTGCATGCAGATGTACTCAAGCTGTACTCAGTACAGAAGAGACGTGGACCTGTTGGATTGCATCCAGAGGAGGGCCACAGAAATGATCCAAGGGATGGAACACCTCTCCCACAAGGACAGGCTGAAAGAGCTGGGGCTGTTCAGCCTGGAGAACAGAAGGGTCCAAGGTGATCTGATAGTGGTCTTTCAATATCTAAAGGGGAGCTACAGGAAAGAAGGGGACAGACTCTTACACAGGGTCTGTTATGATTGAACAAAGGGAAATGGTTTCAAGCTTAAAGAAGGTAGATTTAAGTTATATATAAGAAAAAAGTCTTTTACAGTGAGGGTGATGAGGCACTGCAACAGGTTGCTCAGAGGTGTGGCGGATGTCCTGACCCCGTAGACTTTCAAGTCCAGGCTGGATCAGTCCCTGGCCTACCTGATCTATCTGTGGATGTCCCTGTTCATTGTAGGGGAGCTGGATGAGATGACCTTTTAAAGGTCCCTTCTAACTCTCGATTCTACTCAGTACTTCCTCATATGGGACATGCTCCAGGCTTTTTATCATCTTTTTGGTCCTCCACTGGAGTCTTTCTAGGAGACTGTCTTTTTTTGAATGTTGAGCCCAGAACTGGATGCAGCAGTTTAACGATGGCCTCACCAGGGCAGAATAGAGGGAGAGGGAGCATTGGCCACACTCTTTTTAGTGCAACCCAGGATACCATTGGCCTTCTTGTCCACAAGTGTACACTGCTGGCTCATGGACAACTTGTCCACCAAAACACTCAGGTCCTTCTCTGCAGAGCTCCTCTCCAGCAGGTCATCCCCTAATGGGTCCTCATGCATACAGTTATTCCTTCCCAGGTGCAAGCCTCTACACTTGCTCTTGTTAAAACTCATCAAGTTTTTCCCTCTCCAACTCTCCAGTCTGTCTTGAACAATAATTGCTAAATTGTTGAAAATATCAAAGTTGGAATCTGGGAATAACATTTGTCTATCATTTCCAAGCAGTCTGCCAGATACAACAAGGAAAATGAGTGTATGAACCTTAATGCCAATCACCAAATCCTTTTTTGCTTAGACCCCTGTCTCTCTCTATGTATAACCACCCATACACTCTTTGAGCATCACAGCAGCGTGAAGGCGGTGGTGCGGCTCCTACAGTGTGACATCCTGCCTCTGATGCACAAGCAGCATGCAACTCCTTCCCAGTTCGGCCTTCACGTCAGAGAGCCTGGGAATAAGCTCGTGATTACACCTCCATCTAGTGGCAACAGTTACCGGCTGCAAAAAGGCGCCTTCTGCCTACGGTGACCGTGATTTGACAGCCAACTAGCAGGATGCATAAGGCATGTCCTCTTGGTTCGATAACCTTTGTCATGCAGTTTCTAATCTCACACCTGTTCTCATGCTATAACAAAGAAAAGCAACTCAAATAAAATCTTGTCCCGGCCAAAAATTGACAGGGTTCCAACATCTCAGCAAAACTGCATTCCAAGGAATTTGTTGTGAGTCTCCCCATGCAGTGCTGGCAAGGAGCCCTGGTTTGAAGGTCTTGAGACTTCATGACAATACAGCTGAGAATTGGGAAATGTGCTATCTCAGCTGCCACATGGCAAAGAGGTAGCCTTAGGCAGAAGTGCAGGTAATCAGAGCTCTTGAATATAGGCTGGATTTGGTGGAAAGGTGTGGTCTGCTTGCTATTTAGAGAGCAGCAGTCACTCCAAGCAGCTGCCAGAAAGCAGGCTAAGACTTTCCAGGATTCCCCAGGGAAATGAAGAGTGGAAGGGAAGTAAAAATGAGAGGGCAACAAATGTTTTTTTTCTATCATATTTTGATGTTGGAACTACCCCTTAACAAAGCACAGAAGGGAAATATCTCCAGTAACACTGAAAATGTTCATTTTTCGTTGACCAGCTACGTGCAGACAACTAAGCTTATTGTTTGGTCTGGACATGTCATTCTTTGTGTGTGTGAGTGTCACCTCACAGCCCTTTCTCAGACAAATTCAGCAGCTGTGTCCTGACTGCTGCATGCCCAGGAGATGGCTGGTAGCAAAAGAAACACAGGGAGGCAGGGCTGACCACCCAGAGCAGCCAAGATCTGCTCTTCAGCAGCTTTCTATTTTTCATCACCCATGTGCACTACGAATGTAAAAGCCCACGCTATGCCTTCAAGAAAGCTATTCCACAGCATCCCTGGAGATTTACCTGAATTGCTGACCCACCTAGATATTAACTGCTCCTCAAAATCTATCTGATTTTGGCTGGCTTTTACACACTTCTTTGTTCGGCTTGTTCACTGCCCTGAAGGCTAGTGGCTAAAAGAGATCTGGAGCTCATCAGAGACAGGCAAGGAAAGAGAGTTTCCTTCAGAAGAAATTGCTGATTTTTGTGGTAATTTTAACACACACCATTTTTACTGAAAATCAATTGTTTCAACTCTGTCTCCATGGCAGTCTGGCTAGGTGACTCCTGCTCCTATTTGTGTTAGCTGGAAGTCCAAGACCCATTTAGGCTGCACCATGTTAACGAACCCTGATGAAAGTCCTGAGATGTGCCATGTGAGATGTTTCCTGCAGAATCAAAGAAATATCTATTCTGTTGGTTGAGGCACTGGCACAAGCTCAACTGCAATACTGTGTACAATTCTGCTTCATATGACAGATTATTTTGAATGAGGACAAGTGCATAAAAGAGATAGCAAGACAAAATAGGGATGGGAGAGCTCAGCTTGGTGCTGAAAAATGAAGATTGAAAGCAAATATGGCTGTGCTTACTGCCACAACATAGTAAAGAGAAACACTAGAAAGAGGAAAGAGCTATAATGTGTGGAATTATATTAGTAGAAGGCATTGAATTGGCCTATGATTAATATTGGGGTGGAAATAAGATTAAAAACAAATAGAAAAAGTTCTAGCGTAGCTTTTTGAATGGAGTGGTAAAACCAAGAAATCCAATTAGTCTGAAGATGGATTATGTGATAGGGATGCTTAGCAGTAGGATGTGGCCCTGGAGAGCCAGCAGATTTCTTTCTGTACTCCATCCAAGGAGAGGTTCAACAGTGAAAGACACATGACACAGTAACCCAGGTCACAGTGATTTACAGGAAATTACTTTCCATATTGACAGTTTTTAATTTGGGACTTTCTCTTTTTCATCAAAAGAGGAATTATCCTCTTTTGACAAGTCCCATGAACCTGCTTTTCTAGCCAAGAAACTCAGTATCCCAAAAAGTAGTTCACTGGAAAATTTCATGAAGCCCTCACCCTAGCCTGTGCTTGGACTTGAGCAAACCTCTTGAGCAACGGCCTTGTCTCCTACTTACTTGTCTGTTCACTCACCTTGTGAGTCACTGAGAACTCTGTACATTTTGTGCATCTGGAATAAAAATTTTCTTCTTTTTGCATCCCCTGACAGGTCTTTCATATTTTTGCCACCTACAAGCGCCTTTGGAAATGTATTTCAACAAGTTTGAGTTAGCATAGAATTCAGCTTCGTTCTTTTCAAGTAACTTTTTCGTAGAACCACAGAATCACAAAGGATGGAAAAGACCTCTAAGATCATTTAGTCCAGCTGTCCACCTACCACCAATATTGTCCTCTAAACCATCTACTCTTTCCTTAAACATCTCCAGGGATGGTGAATCCACCACTTTCCTGGGCAGCTTGTTCCAGCGCCCAACCACATTTTCTGAGAAGGAATTCTTCCTAATACCCAACCTGAACCTCTCCTGGTGCAATTTGAGGCCATTCCCTCTAGTTGGATCACTAGTTATGTGGGAGAAGAGGCCGATCCTCACCTCTCCACAACTTCCTTTCGTGTAGTGGTAGAGAGCAATAAGGTCTCCCTTGAGCCTCCTCTTCTCCAGACTAAACAATCCGAGTTCCCTCAGCCGCTCCCCATAAGATTAGTGCTGCAGACCCTTCACCAGCATCATTGCCCTTCTCTGGACACACTCCAGGACCTCAATGCCTTTTTTTTTTTTTTTTTCTTAAACAAGGGCTACATTTAATTAAAACTAGCCACACAGGTATTTGCTTTCTATTGCATGTTTACAGTATGTTCAAATCCATTGCAAAACGATTCTCGAAGCCAAAGAGGATGGATGAATTTAAGGTGATCATAAATGCACATAAGACGTCTACAGCAACTGGATAAAAATTAATCCTGAAAAAGCTGAAACATACTGAAATGAGACGAACGGCTTCAAACAGAGAACCTTCTCCTAAAATTCTCTATGCACAAGAGGTGCACTAGAGTCCATTCCATTGAGATTCTGACCAGAAACAGCAGTTAGGGCTTCTGCACAGGAAGCTGTGTGCAGTCCTTTGAGCCTCCTGGTGGTAGTGGGGGGCCTGCAGGGTAGTCTCTAGGTCTTGCTGGAGGTAAGTCTCTGTTCTGAGAAGGTATAGAGTCCCTGGAGGCAGGTGGGTGTAGTGGTGGGCCTGGCAGATAATCATGTGGGCCAGGAGGACCTAGAGGCTGGAAATGAGAGGGCCTGTGTCTGTAGCTTCTTAGGTTTGGAGGAGGCGGCAGTGGGCCAGGAGGCAAATCTTTCATTCCTAAGCGTGAGCCAGGGAAGCAATCTCTTGCAGCTGGTGGTGGTATGGGAGCACCACAAACTAGAGGCACGGGAAGAAGTTAAATTCCCATAGTGTCCATGGAAAGGAGCTTGTGATGGTCCATAGTGAACAGGCAATGGAGGTCCTGTCACTGAAGAGGTCATGACAGGTGTCTCAGTGGAAGAAGGTAGGTCTTTGGGACTAATGTTAGCCACCCTATCCTTTGCTGTGGAAGGGGAGAAGGTTCTCAGCTCACTACTGATCAGAGATGCCCACAGTAGGCTCAAGATCAGGAACAGACATCCTTCCTGGGAGCGCTGGTGGCCTTCGTGGAGCAGAAGGACCATCTAAGGCTGTACCAAATTCACCTCTTGAGCCTTCTCTCTGAGGATCAGAAAAGGGATGACTGACCCATGTTCAGCTGCTGTTCACATGGAACCCTGCTCCACTTCAGTCTTCAAAGCCTTGGTTTGAACAGTTGCTACAGTATTCTCCACGCCTAGGAGTTTCTGTGGGAAGCAGCAGAGACAACAGCTCTCTTTCAATGCATCCCTGCTTATCAGATCCTGGCTGAACAAAAAAAGACATGTGCAGATCTAAGTCAGATGTGATTGACTGCTCTGATTTATCCTTGTGTTGTTATTATTATTATTATTATTTTCCCACAGCCTTCTTTTCCTGCTGTAGTTGCCAGCTGATTTAGTGGCCTGTGCTGGCTCAGAGAGGATGTAAGGTCATTTTTATTGTAACTCTCCCACACAGTGCCTAATGATTTGGAGTCATAGCACTCTTGCCTATAAAAGGGAACATAAAGCAGTGGGAATTGTTGCCACTCGCTGTGCCTGTCCTCAGCAGAGACAGGAAAGTCTCCATGCTGATAATCCTGTTCATGTTTCACAATCTATAGGGATACTGAGGGTCACACATGCAACAAATGAAGTCAATGGAAACAGTATAGCTTGGATGTCAATGAAACACAACTGTCTCCTTAATGTACTGCAATTAAAAAGCCTACTTTTTTTTAATAGGCATATCCACCACAACAAGAAAGGAACACAGTCTCCACTGGATAGTAGAAGTATCAATCGATTCTGCAGTACCCTTCTAGCAAAGATGCTGTTACTCTGCTCCCTCTGTATGCGACTGGTACCAGAATAATTACAATTAGACTTACCCGTGATTAATGGCCTGGTAATATAATGGTAGAGGGTCTAGAGAAAGGCACCAAGCTGAAAAATATGATGTGTATGCTGATGAGGACAAAAGGGAGTTGAAATGCAGGGAAGCAGGTGAGGTGGGATCTTACCAAGTCCAGGACTTATTCAGTGGTAAAACTGTCTCCTATTGCCTGCAGTGAACGCCATGGTGCTTGAGCAGTGATTAACAGTACTGAAATACTACTTCATTAGTACCAGTGTTTCAGCAACAATGACACCTCCCAGGTAACAGTGATAGGACAAGAGGTAATGGCCTTAAGCTGCACCAGAGGATGTTCAGGTTTGTTATCAGGAAAAATAACTTATTAGAAAGAGCAGTAATGCATTGGAACAGGCTGCCCAGGGAGGTGGTGTTCAAGAAGCACATAGATGTGGCACTGAGGGAGATAGTTTAGTGGGTAATGGGTTGATGGTTGAACTTGATGATCTTGGTGGTCTTTTCCAACCTTAAAGATTCTACGATTCATGGGTTAGCCAAATAACTGACAAGAACCACCTTTAACCTTCCCAGCGACAAAGGTGCTCATTTGCAACATCTTTTCTGCCACATCAAGCTGTTACCACAATTAAGCAAATCGAAACATCCTCACAGAAGCATCTCAGTTATCAAGTCAGCTTCATAATTAATATTCAGACATGGCCTTGAGTGTCTTGTAAGTACTTGGATTTTTTTCTCCTGTATGACATTAGCCATGAAGCTACTAATCTGAAAATACAGACAGAACTTGCATGCTCTTTAATTTTTTTTTTTTAAGTTAGATCTTACTTTTCTTTTTTTCTTTTCTGTTGAACAGATCTTTAAATTGCTGTCATTTATTGATATTCTCATGGCATAAATTTGTACAACATCCGCAAACCATGCAGCAAGAGAATATAGTTCAATCTGCATAGCTAAATACTCAGCAGTGAGGAGGAGCTATAATGAGAACTATCTGTTAAAAACCTTACTTTGACACTAAAGGTGGATGCATCATTTTACAGCTCTCACTACATGATCATAAATTAGTTTTCACCAGAGAACCACTGAGTAATTTACCACTTGAGAAGATTTCATTTTTGTTGCAAAGTGTCTCACCATGAGCATTACATCAGTCTGACTTATTTGCTGCACAAGATTTAGATGGAGGAATGTGGGAGGACAACCTTTTTGTTTGCCTGAACCCAGCCCTTGCCAGTAACTGCATCTGAACTTGGTTTCTACTGGAGTCTGGAGAGGGTCTGTGGCCCTAGGTACATCAGATTTGTACAGTTGGCTGAGGAAGGGGAAAGAGATATTTTTAAAGCCTTCCTGCAGTAAGAGACACATACACTTGCCTCTTCAAAGAGACCAAACAAGCTCTCCAGAAATCCAGGTCCTTAGGCATAGAATGAAGTAAACAATGTCATATAATATCCTGTGTTGGAAAGGATCCACAGGGATGATAAAATCCAACTCCTGGCTCCACACAGGACCACCCAAATTTGAAATCTGTGTCTGAGAGTGTTGTACAAATATTCCTTGAACTCCGGCAGGTTGGGGCCCTGACTACTGCCCAGGGGAGCCTGTGTCAGTGCTCGACCTCCCTCTGGTGAAGAGCCCTTCCCTAACACCCAACCTGACCCTCCTGATGCAGCTCCATGCCTTTCCCTCAGATTCTGTCACTGTCACCAGACATCAGTGCTGTCCCTCTGCTTCTCTCATGAGGAGCTGCAGCCACCATGAGGCCTTCCCTCAGCCTCCTCTACTCTGGGCTGAACAAACCCAGGGACCACAGCCACTCCTAATATACCTTGCCCTCCAGGCCCTTCACCATCTTTGCAGCCTTCCTTTGAATGCTCTGCAATAGTTTCATGTCTTCCATGTGTTGTGATGCCTAAAACTGCACACAAGTGTTCTTGGCTCTTCTGTGCTGGAAATATCTGCTTTTTTTCCCCTGGTACTCCTCATTCCCATGTTGATACCAGTCTCTTCTGCTTATTTTTCCTGGCCCATGATTATTTTTTCCTTCATTTCCCCAGGCCAGAGCAGTGGCTCTGTGAACACTGACAGCAGTGTAAGGAATTGAATTCCTCTTTAAAAAAAAACAAAAGAAAACAGCATTTTTATGTGTTACTGTTCCTGTCCCGGAACAGTATAAAAACAGGCAAAGCAAAGGAACAAAAGAGTTTATTCCTTTTGACAAGAGACTAAATCTGAAGTGAATAAGATGGTTGCTTCCCATGATGAAATACCAGGGGTGACTCTGGGGCCAGAGCAAGTGGGAATTTTCATGGCACTCACTCTGGGGTAAAGCTCCCTCTTGATGGACTAGAGAAGGGATTATGACTCTGCTGAGCAAAGAGGTCCAAAGACTCATGGTATTCTGAGGAGGCAAAGAAATTAAGACTGAACAATACTCTCATCAATGTATTTGCAAAGGATGGAGATCTTGTCATCCCCTGGTACTCAGGCAGCTCTTTGGGTTCTGATATATGTTATTTTTTCATTTTTAAACACGTATGGCTAGTAAGACCTGCAATGCCTGCTCTCCAGTCACTATTTTAGTTTGGGCAGGGCATATCCATATTTCTTCAACTGTATTCCCTTGCCTGGCTTACTTGTCTCTGAACAAAGCTCTACTGCTCTCTGATGCTTTCAGGAGCATCTGCTGCTTGTATCTTGGTGAGAGGATAGAATTCACATTGTGACTACCTTGCAGAGAGGCAGATGCAGAGGGTTGGTGGCAAGGAGAAGGTGATGCTGATTTTGATAGAGCCAGGCCAGGAGGAACTCCTTGAGTCAAGAGCACCCCTTGCCAACCCCCCTGCAGACCCAGAGCTCCTGGGGTTCTTCTCACCAAAACATCATACACAGAGATTTGCAACGGACTGTAAGACAATGGCCTTCAAGCTGAGGATGAGGGAGAAGGCATGGTTCTTGGATGTGCTCCTTTGCTGACATCCTAAGACTCCTAGGTTTTTAACTCTGTTCCTAGTATGATCAGACCTAGAATGCAGTTATGACACAAATATATGAGTAAAACATACCCAAAATATTATTCTGATTTGATTAGAGCTTTCCATAACTCCCTCTGGCCTATTATCTCCCAGAAAAATTTAATCAAAATTGCAAACTCACTCAGATTGAGCTTAAAGACTGGCAAGAGTAAGAGGAGAAGAACAGGAAAAGTGCTAGAGGAAACAATATTCCTGGTGTTTATTGCCAGTTTGGATGGTATGCTTTGGTAAAACCTCATGAACAGAGGGCCGTGGCAACTTGAAAATAAGGCTACAAAACTCTGGCAGAGATTTGCTTTCTGGCTCCCAACAGGTTACCTGCATTGCCAGTGCAGGTGGATGCAGCAGCTCCAGCACTGCAGCTGCCAGAAGGAAAAGAGCAAGGCGAGCTTTATTGGCTGCCTTCTTCTCGTTTCACTCCTCATCGCTGCTGTTATAATACAGATCTTGCGTCCTACTGTCCTAATGACAGTAGATGGTGCTATTAATAGCACTATTAATACATATGAAAATAACTGTAAGTATACTTAGATGAACAATAATAAATAGTTTATGTTTTCCATGTATTCCTCATGCCAGGGAATCTCAGGGCACTTGTACAAATTCAAAAATAGCATTTTTGTATCAGGTCATGTTTAATGTTGGTGCAACCACTCTTCCGTGTGTCCCCACAGATCTACTCCAGAGAGAAAACAGAGAAAGACAGCAGGCTGATGCTGAGTAGCTAAGAGCCTTGTTACATCAAGTCTTACTGAGATTTCAAGGATAATTACAGTAAGCAGGATGCTAACAGCTGGATCAGAATCTGGCTGGGCTAATCTAAGTGAAACTAATCTCTTAGTTTCACAAGAGTCCTTAGCAACTTGAGGTCAGGCTATCATCTCTGTAATCATTTGGGAAGTGCTGTTCTCAAAAGCCAGCACTGATTACTTTATTTGTACATGATAGTCACTCTGCTGCTTTTTAGAAAAGAGACTTGTAGTCTTGGTCTCATTACAATAATCGGCTATTATTACACCCAAAGTAGCAGATTAGGCAAGAGCCTTAGATCCCAATGAGGCAGAAGCTATGAAAAGAAGCAGTTTTTGCTGGGAACAATTTACAAAGGCAACCCTCCTCCCAGCCCAACCCTAAGAAGTGAAATGACATCAGCACTATCACAAAGTTGAAAACAGTCATTTCTGATTCCCAGATCAGTCATGTTTACAGGAACCAGATAAGCTTCTTTTCTACCCTGTGCAAAGTTGTCGTTACAATCAAGATTTGTGTGTCCTAGCTAATGAAGGACTGGGCCAAGATTTACACAGAGAATTGTCCCCAAGGGCCCTGGAACAGGCACACAAAGCACGAAGGCACTCAGCAGTGTGCTTTGTATCGACAGGCTTAGAGAAAGACATGGGAGGCCCCATAAAACAAACCTCCTTTTTCTCCAGTTAAAAATGTCAGAAAAAGCAACACTTATCTGACTGAGGGAAAGAGCTGCTCAGAGCTGAAATAAGTTTGCCTGTGTATTTTAAGTCTTCTGTCTTCTAAAGTCAGTTCTTCAGACTTTATACAGCCCCTTTCCAAAAACATTCAAAACCAGACACATTCAGCTTTGTAAACATCATAACAAGCAAAAGATGGTCAGTTTGGTCCAACTCTTAGCTCTTAAAACCACCACTCTTAGCTATTCCTTCATTTTCTATCATTTTCCTTTGCTAGCAGCAAAGCTAGCTAGCAAAATCTTAAAAAAACCCAAACAAACAAACTTATATCTTTAAACTGATCTTTGAATGCATACAATTTTGTACTCTGTACATGTCTCTGAGAAGATTTAAATAGCAGCAGATTGTGTTGCAAACATTTTCACAGTGATGGAAATTAAAGACCTGTTTCTCAAACCTTTTACATACATGCTTAACTTTGGACACATGATTAATGTTACTGACAACAAGGGTATAATTCATATGCTTTGCTGTAGTGATGCCCAAGAGCTGTACAGACAATAGAACAATATCCATAGAATTATAGAATCACAGAACATCCTGAGTTGGAAAAGGTCCACAAGGATCATCAAGTCCAACTCCTGGCTCCACACAGAACCACCCAAAATTCAAACTCTGTGTCTGAGGGCATTGTCCAAACACTCCTTGAACTCTGGCAGCTTGGGGGCCGTGCCCACTGCCCTCTGGTGAAGAGCCTTTTCCTAACCCCCATCTGACCCTACCCTGATGTAGCTCCATGCCTTTCCCTCAGGTCCTGTGGCTGCTGCCAGACAGCAGAGATCAGTGCTGCCCCTCTGCTCCCCTCGTGAGGGGCTATAGGCCACCACGGGGCCTCCCCTCAGCCTCCTCTGCTTTGGGCTTCATTTTTCCATTGTGCTTCAACACCAGTACTTAAAAGCTCGTATTTCAGCTATACTAACAGCACGGAAAAAGGTGCTGAAAACCATTGTTTTCTTTTCTGGGAGCTTCAAACACTGTTGAGAAATGAGTCAGTAACTTGGTTTTCTCAGGTCCTGGAGTTTACAGGCCAAAATCTGACTTGCAGTTTTAAGCCACTTTTTATTTAAGGATATTTGTATTTGTGAACACTGTCCTCACTTTAGTTCAAAAAGAGATGTGAAAATTGGAGACAGCTCCCATCATTCTTTCCCCTCTGAATTCCCAGTGATAGAAACAAACCAGAGCAAAGAGAGGGCTAGGCTGAGCCCCAGCTGAATCATGACACTTGTAAATAAACTTGCTCATTAAGAGCATGCATTATAGCCAAACCCTACCAACATCATGGAGCAAAAGCTGAACAGTAGCTGAGTATGACTAGATAGAGGCTGGGTTTTATGCAATAGACATTAGTGGAGTCAGTCCAGAAAGGTAAAGCCTATTTTCTAAAGCAAAATGTCATGATAAGGCAGTCTGAATGCTGCAACCTTCCAGGCCCTAAATGAACATAGTGCCACCGAAGTTAATGATAGGAAATCAACTACATTTCTGCTCAGTGCAGAAATTGTTTTAGAAGGTTCTTACTTCAATTTCAGCTACTTCTTTCTACAGAAAGATGAGCAGGAATTGGATTTGTTGCATTAAATAAAGGAGAAGTTAGAGAAATGTCACAGAGTATCCATGTTGCCCATCTGCAAAACATGAGATGTTATTTGACTGCATTGGAAGTATTCAGTGGCTTTGCTCTTACAACACTTTGCCTCCTCCCGATTATGGGTTTCTGGATCACTTAGCAAAAATCCTAGAGGCACAAAAGTTTGAAAACAGAGATAAATAGCTTCTATACATTATCATGGAAATGTAATTATTTTTCTGATCATAGTTCACTCAGTTTGGAGTGGACAGTACAGTCACAAGGCAATTCAATGGAAAACAATATAGGAATAACTTTATATATCCACTGGACATCCTTTTTGCTTAGCCATGAAGCTGATCTCTACAAAGCTACTGAATCTCTTCCTATTAGAGGTTAAGATTTTTGCTCATGAGTGCCTGTGCATCAAACCACAAATCACAGTAGTTTGTACCTCTTCCACAGCCAAGCCAAGGTGCAAAACAGCAGATCTGGATAACACTGACCTGACAGAGCTGCTGTCAGGTATCGTAGTCATCTGAAAAACAGGCAACACAAGGGGAGGGAGAAAAGCCTTGACAACTTCGTAGAGATTTTGAATTAATCACTTCAAAATTTTAAATGCAAATATTTGAAAATGAGAAATGAATGTATTTACACAGCCCACTGGAGCCAGTGCCTTTGTGGCAGCGTAAATAGGAAGAGGTTAAGTAAAGCACTTAGAATATGCATGAAAACAGTGACAGCATTTAATGAAGTGAAAAAAGTTGCTTCAAAACTCTGCTGAAAGAGCACAGCTCATATTTTCAGGGGTGGAGAAAAAACTGAAGAACCAGGAGAAAATGTTAGCAGTTGTGCAGATCTTGCTTCCATAACTCATTTGTCAGGCTAGAATTAAGAGTTTTTAAACACTCACTAAACGTTCATCTGTTTCTGGACTGGCTGGCTTGGAAGCCTTTGTGTTCAGTAGATGAATCATGCCTCTTCCTTCTTTCAGTAAAAGAAGATAACTTCCATCGTCGTGCTTCATGTAAGAGATCCTATTGCAAAAATATATGGCCTAGTTCAAACAGAAGTAATAAGATTTGTCAAAACATTGCTGAATACAATGTCACTGTGTGACCTTCAAATTCTAAGGTGTTGATGATATCTTTAAAATAGTCCTTTGATGTTAACATATTAGCAGGCAGCTAACAAACACTGTTACAGAAGTACTAATTGATTAATCAATACCCAGATTTCTTTGATTTCTACATCTTCTATATTCTTTTTGGGAAATGATCCCTAAAGAACAGTGTTTCTGGGGAATAAAACAGTTTTGATGAGATTAATGAAAGAGGGGTTTCAATGAGAGCACCACACAAGCACATGCTCACTGTCCTGTGCAGAGTTTGGTGTACCTCTTAGAATCAACAGTTTACAGAGCACACCTCGGCATTAGGGCCAGGTACAGTCTTACAATCCTTCTTAGAGCCAGACGTGGAAACTGATGGGAACATTTAGGAAAGCTGAAGGATGCTCTCCTGATCTAAATGACATGTACAAGTGCTTCTGCCTGGGAAGGCAAAGAGGGAAGTAAGGGTGAAGTTAGGGTTAACTCATAGACTTATTGTATCCAGCTGGAAAATCATATCCCACACAAGTTTAGGCTTGGCTGGGATTTTACCATTCCTGCAGTCATGGTCCTCCAATCCATTTGGGATTCCAACCACCCACTGTTGTTAATGTTCACCATAGTGGGGTGCATAAACCCACTGACAACACCTACCAAAGAGAAGAAGCTCTCACAGCACAGCTGGAGGTGCAGTGTACTTACCCACAGCTGCATGCTGTGCCAGCTGAAATATAAACCTAATATGCATGTATAGGAACAGGATTTAAAGGTCATTTGTCAGAAATCAGCAAGGCACCAAACATTCTGTCTAGTGCTGTTAGAAACCCCCTGTATTGTAGCTATGAGATGCTGCCTGTGGCTTCCTGGCAGAGACTGAAGCAGTGGTGTGGGCTTACATGAAGACATGCATGCCCTAACCACAATTGCAATCAGGTTTACTGTATTTCCCCAAACAGAGAGGAAGGAACAGGTCTGTGTGCCACTGTCACGAGGCTGCAGTAACAGTTTAAGGCCCTGCATGTTGCAGAGCTGGGGGGGCAAAACCCTCCAGGTGTGGGTCTGCCTGAGATGATTGTGAAGATTGTACCCAGGTGTTCAAACAGCTGCAGCAAACAGGCAACCCCATCAGTCAGTCCTGGGTTGGAACAAGATGATATGCAAGTAACTAATTCTTAGAAGAGATCCTTCACTGAAGACACAGCCATCTGGTTTGTCCCTGTGGGGAGCACTAACAGCCCCATCAGCTCCTTGCAAATGCTCATTCTGCGTTCAGGTACCCAAGGAGGCAGAGCTACTTTATGCTGGGTGCTGTGTGGTCTCTGTAGGGATTTTCCCTACCCCTCTGGGTCTGCATTCAAGGTCTGGAATGAGATAGAAAAGCAAATTGAAATGATGCAGGGCCAGGAAGTAAAAAAAATAGCTACTAAGATGGGCTACATTGACTCTGAACACTGAAGGTACGTGAAGGTTCCATTAAGATTAATTTCAGAATGTAACAGTGTAGTATCTTCACCAAGGCTCAGTGTCACTATCTACAGGACAGCAGCTGTGCAACTCAGATTCAGGTCATAGATGCAGTGGTGTATGGAGTTATTCAGAATCAAAGTCAGTTCATCAGCCACTCTACAGTGAGTGATGGCTTTGCTGCAGTTGATAGTGCAGTGTTCATTAACAGCAGCTGATCATCTGGCCCTCAGGGGTTCATGCTGACACAAATCTTCAATCAGCAGAACACCAACATGAGAAGCTACAGATGCATTTGTGGACAGCCTATCAATAAGAACAGGAAGAGAGGTGATTTTTTTCATACACGTTTAACAGCTATGTTGTTCTTTATTTCAAAAGCAACAGCAGCTAGACCTACTATGCCTCTTTAGAGAAAGCTACGTAAACAAGAGTCCCTGTCCCTGTATGCAGAAGCAATGCAGTGCAGCTGAGGAGTACGATGTCAATTATTATTCTTGGTGTGCTTCACTCTCATTACATTCCAGGGGAGTCATCTGAGTCAACAGCAATGCTTGGACTGCTAGCAATCGCAGTGCAGGGGCTGGCTGAACTAAAAGCCAAATAGGATGCTGGGGAATAGGTAACTGCAGAAAGCAGAAACCCTCTGGCATTCAGAAGGAAATTAAAGCGCTTCATTTAGTTTCCTGGTAATAATCTCCCCACTGAGCAATATTGCTCTGTGCTTGTGACAGAGATCCTCTGGGTGTTCCCACAGTTCAGGAATTTCTTTTATCTGAACGTCTCTCATTGATGAGGATCAGGAGTGATAAGGCTTCCAGAGAGCCTTACTGAGAAGTTAAAGCATCAGTGGGATTGTGCTGAACGGAAAGCCATTCTCTATGACCTCTCTAAAGTCACACAGGAGAAGGCAGCTAGAACATGACACCCCACCTGGCTGGGGCAGGAGAAAGCTGGGGCTCCTTGGGTGAGGTGATAACCCCAGGCAGAGCTGCTGCTGTCCAGTATCCGGGCTGTTTCCATCTCACACGAGGACAGGTTATCCAAAGCCTGGTGCGAAGGTATATAGAGACTGACACCAGCAAGCTTCCTCCAACCTCAGCTTCTCTCAAGAAGAGCCTTGGCCATCTCCTTAACTTAGTGACTCAGGTGAGGCTGTAAGTATCAACCACAGAACTGCAAAGATGGAATTGTGTAGTAACTTAAACAGGTACTGCTAAGAGCAGCCTAGCCATTACAAAGCCAATGGTGCAAATACTGTGCTTTGTTCACCCTTGTAAGAGGCCATACTGTAATGTATCACTACACAACACCAAAGATAGAGAGATTCCATAGGCAAGCCTGTGTCATACCTATTAGTAATGCTACTGCAAATTTGGCTGGAAGATATCAACGTCTGGACAGATTTACAGACAGGCACTGATTTACAAACTGCTGCAGAATGCAGCATCATCTAATACTTTTAATTAACATGTTCCCTGCTTATCTTGGCAAACAGATGTAAGAGCTGTCTGCCTCCATTTACTAGGGACTGGGCCTGCAGCACTTTCCTTCCAGCTGAGCTCTGTAGGTGCTGAATGAGCTCAGCTTCCGGAAGTAACTGTTTTCTGCAAGGCTATGTCCTTTGAGACACGGCAAATACAAGTGCCAGTATTTTGCAGGCTCTATCACCAGACGGGAATATGTTGGTCACCCACATAGATCACTTACCTCATATATGTCAGAGAAATCTGTTAGCTAATTTCTGCATCCAGCTGACAAGGCCAGAGCTTGCCTGCAACACTCCCAGGTGATTCACTTGGACCACATTCCCAGACACTGGCACTGACACTATTTGATATTCGCCAGCCAGCATCACCTCACTGCGGTTCCCTGCATCACACTGCATCCATGCCACAAGCTGATCAACAGCTGAGTGGCTTTAAGAACACTATAACCATATATGAGCACCTCATATGGTGAAGACAACAGGGTTAAAATGCTTGGGATCAGTAGGGAAGGTGCAAGATGTCATGCAGCGTGACTGCTGCGCAACTTCAGCTTCTGGCTCATCCTGAGCATCACAGAGAGAAATACTCCCTTAGACACAAAGTAACAGAGGGTGCAGATGTTTGCTAAGTGACATGGAAGGAAGGACTTTGTATGTTGCAGAGGCTTAAGGAGCCTTTCAGAGACTCTAAGGCCAGAATTTAGAAGCCCAGTATCACAAGTTGAAACCTACACATGCAGCAGTATCCCAGATTCCCTGTTGTCCAATGACCTTGGACTAGCACGTAATAAAAAAGGTGTCTTAGTACATAAGAACTGAAATTATCTCCACAGTTGCCAAATTAGCCATTTTGCTGTCAGTTTAAGTGACACCCTTAGGAAAGGCCATGGTCCGAGACTGACCACTCCCTCACTAGAACAGCAGGAGAAGAGAGCTCTTCTGGGGGCTTGGATGTTACCAATGTGAGAAACAAACCTACATTTGCCCAACTTACTGCAAGCAGCTGTATTCAAGCACTGTACAGCTACAATCTAAGTCATGCTTGGCTGATGCTCCCCTTGGGTTTCAGTGGTTTCCACATGATAAAGTGATCCACTTGCAAAATTCATCAGAAAAGCCATCTTGGGAGAAAGGGGGAGCTCAGCAACAAGCCATGGCAGAAGGCACTCAGGAGTACAAAGTCAGTTCCTTCGATCGAAAGCACATTTACCAGCTTGTACTGATTTGCCACTTGCAACACACATTGCATATTATGACACCTCTGATTCCCCTGGACTGTAAGTACAGTTAGTCATTTTGCTTAATCAAGGAGGAGGTGAACTTGGTAATCATGTGCTGCATAGCTGTGTAGGCATAAAGAGGGGAACTCTCCCCACAGGAGACCACCAGCTTGCAGTGCAAGAGTCCTGCCAAGACCAGCTGTTCCCTCTCAGTTTCTATCAAGATTTGACAGCTCACTGAAAGTTAGGAAGGAGAAAAGATTTGCTTGGAAAAAAAAGTGACCCTGACTCTTACCAGATCTCCTATGCTACACTATAGCTAACAGTAGGGGAGAACCAAGCTCTGTGCACGATTATTAGCAATACTTTCTGGAGATTTATAGTTGACTCTTCAATGAGATACTGATTTGCACTGCAATAAATGATTTGGAACTACTTGCAGATTTAAAGCATATAGCTGAATCAGTTCCAGGGAAGGCACAATTTCAAGGTAACCTATGCAGCTTGAAGAGAAGCATCTGACTTCTCCCCCCGAACAGGCACAGAGACTGCCAGGCCAGATTCACCACATCAGGTCACACATGACAAAGGTACACGGTCCATTAGCAAGAAAGAACATCATGGTTCCATGGCTAGCACTGTTTGCAAGAGCTGTTATGGTGTCTGTATGTAGTGCATTAGTGTGACACTAAAATATGTGTGTGCTGAGTACTGCCACAGGCAGCATTTTGTCCCCAGCAAACAACCCAGGCAAAGCAAAGATGAGAGCTATGAGACAGAGAACTCGGGAGTTCAGCTCCATTTAAAAGACATCTTATTTAAGATAAGGTGGCAATTCCGTAAATAACATGCCAAGTATGTCCAAATTACCAAAGCATGTTTCATTCCTCTACGGGACTCCTAATGCATACAAAGAGCCTGCTGACAAAATCCACTATACATGTAAATGTTTTTGCTTTGCATTTCTCTAATACTCTGGAATGTTACCCACTCAATAGATATCTGCTGTTTCTATCTATCAAAACAGAGTCAACAGTTTTTCCCCACTAAAATCAATGCAGACTTACAGTAAGCCATCTACCAGGAACTTCGTATTATTTTTCTGCAGCTATGTATGTCTTCACAAGAGAAAGAGAGAAAAGCAATAAGACCTCTAGGTCTTGTCCTTGCTCTAAAGGACTTTATGCACTCTTCTGAAAATCCCAAGTAATAATGTTGCTCTTTGCTCTCCCTGAGTTCCCCTGGCTGGTGGGGGCACAGGAACGTGCTGCAGCTTTAGCTCCTTGTATCCTTCTTTCATATGGCTCTAGCCCTACTCCTTCTTGCTCCGCAAAACAAGAGCCACAAAGCAAGCCCAGCATCCCAAATAACTTCATTTTCTTAAAGAATCAAGGCCTCTCCCAGAAGCTGCACTTCTTCCCTACTATACAAGGACCGCCAGGTACGGCAACATCCTATCTATCTTTGGGGCCTTTCTTTCACACCAGTCTCTACAAGTTCCTCACCCTTCAGGTTCCACAGTCCTTTTATCCAACCTTACTTACATACAGTTGCTACACAGGCAAGGACTCAATATTTCACTTGGCCTGTAGATCTTCTGACTCTCTTACTGTACTTCAGGGTGAACAGTCTTCTCATACCATCACATGACACCTTCCCTGTGAGGAGCCCTTTTCCACTCTTACACCCATATCTTGCTGCAGCTCACTACATCAACATCAACCTTCTCTAGGCTTCTGCTTTCTGACTGAATGCAATCACTGTTCAACCCTCAACTCCTATCTATGCTTCAGATTAGCTTTCCTTTTAGTCAGATGAAAACAAACAATCACTTACCTCTTCTTCTATTTACATATATCACTACATGCATTTCTGTCCTCTTACTAGCAATGGTCTTTTATCCTAAAGCAGAGCAGCTTTAAATACAGCTTCAGAAAGACAACCCCCACCACATTAGATGTTGCAGGAACACAAGCAAGCCACAACTATGTCCATTTATTAGACCATCAGTTCACAGTGTTTCTTGCATTAGCCTTAATTACATGGCAGAAAACCTCTCTTACCCACCAGGTGAAGCCTTAAACTGTTGACTCTTTCTCCCCTTCCCTGCAAAGCCTTTGCTGCCTCCTGAGCTTAATGTACAGCACCAGCACACCTGGGGTTTGGGAAGGTGGGAGCCTTCTTTCTCACTGTTCTCCCTGGCAAGATCCAACTTGACAAAACTGCTGGTTAGAAACCAGTTTTATAGAAAACCTTCTCAGATGTTTTTTTTTATCCAAGTGGGGATGCTCCTGTTAATGAGCTATTGCTCATTTTTATCTGTGTGTTACAGTACTGTGGAAAGCATGTCAATAACTTGATTTTTGAAAATCAAACTGAACCAACTTAACCATGGTGAAACACCTTTGCATGAGAAATTCATTTTCCTGGAAAGATGTAGAGCACTCAGGAAAAGAAGCATTTAAGGCCAGCCAGCCCCTTTTCCTGCAGACTTTTCTCTTTAGTATCAAAAATAAAGCTCTGTGGTTTTCTTCCTGACTACATTTGTTTTGCTAAACATGCTGCATTCTGTGACAGAAACACAGAAAGGAAACATATTTTTCCTCCTAACATCTGGAAATGTGATTGAATTTCTTTCTTTTTTTTTTTTTTTAAGCATAGGGTCTTTTAAGGAAATAAGCCACAGGACTGAAAGATCCAAATAATTTATCCAAGCAAAACTTGAATAACAAGTTAAATAAGAGCTGTTGCTCTTCTGGAGCTGGCATTGGATACTTTGCAATGGTAGAAAAGCGTATGATCAGTGCAGACCATCAGCAAGCAGCAGTGTGCCTCTAGATGTGCTTGGATGAGTATGGAAGAGGAGTGTGCCAGTAGAGGGAGACTTAAACTGTAGAATCACAGAATGGTTTGGGCTGGAAGAGACTTTAGAGACCACCTAGCTCTAACCCTCCTCCTATGGACAGATTTTCTCTCTGCTAGTGAAAACATCAGCTGAGTCTAGCTGGAGAAATGGGTGAGGTTGTGAGGAGAGAAAAAGTGCTGCTTCAGATAGGTGAGTGAAGGAGGTATAGAAAGCTATGCCATAAGCTGGGTAACAGGGAAGCTAGGGTGAATAGCAGGAAAAATTTCCCAGCAGAGAAGTATATATATATAAGCATGCCATGACAGTAAATTCATAACATATATATATAAGCATGCCATGACAGTAAATTCATAACAAAGAATACTTCACATTAGCCAAAACTGACCTTACATTCACTTCAGTTAATTGGTAGGACTCCTCTTATAGTTTTGCTTAGAACTACAGTGCAGCTCTTAGCTGTCTTACTCAGCATTTGTCCTTTAAAGAGCTGGTAGATGTCAAGATGTGATTGTCACACTGGGGATATTTGGATGAAACTTTACCTCCCGAATTCCCCATTCCTTCTCAGCTGGGGTTGCACAGCCAGGGAACAAGAGAGAAGCCTGCCTACCAGGCTCTGCTCAAAGCACCCATAACCTAATGGAGCCTAGGTTTTCCAGGAGGACGAGTAGTAACTCAGTGCACAGGTCCAGAATCTGCACAGAGGCTTCTCCCTTACTTTAAAACTTGCTAACCTAAGCAATCTGTCTCATTAATTAATAGCCCAGGAAGTCTCCTTAAAAGAAGAAGCGACATGAATGGGACAGAAGAAACACGAGCGTCTCCTTAATCACAGAAGGAACAACTTACTGGACAGCCTCACCTCTGACGCTTCCTGGGTGGACTTCATCTCTTCTCCTTCCTGAACCCCAGCTGACTCAGCCCTGCAGTCCCAGCCCCGTGCAGGTGCCAGGGTGTGTTCGACTTGCAGAACCCAGCAGCTGTACCTGTGCACAAGCCATTTTATAACAAGTGCTGAGGAAACTGTGGGTGCTCAATGTCTGTGCTCTAATTGCCAGAGTATTGTCCACTTGCCTATGATAAACACGTCCTTAGCTGCTCAGCTTGCTTATGCCTTTCTGATGTTATATAAGCGGATTTAGAGAAAGAGCACTGCCATGAGCAAGTTCCTAATTAGGAAAAGAAATAAATAGAATTATGGAATTAAGGCAGTACCTCACCATGAACGACCCAAATCCCTTCCTTGTGCTGCAGTCCACTGCAGGCTATTAGAAAACATCTTTTTAATTTTAATTTTATTTTTTAAGTTAATTCATCATGAAGATGGAAGAGCAAAGGCAAATTCCTTTGCAGACTGGCAACCACGCTCCCAGGCTGCTGGTTCCACCTAGCTTGACACTTCTAAGGGCAAAGAACAATGCTTTATGAACAGGGTGCTCTGCCATACAGCTGGACCCCCCCTTGAACAAACACTGTTGAACTATGAGCAGCAATTGTGCGTACATTAATGTTTCCTGATTTGCTCTGGCAACTTTCTGTCCATCCAAACATGCAGACTGCCATTACTAGTCATAGCTGCCTACTGCTACTTACCTACTACCACGCTGGCTAATAGATGTCTAAATAACAGTGGCTTTCTTTGCAGAAGTATCAAGCATCCGTAGGTCTCCATGGTGGACCTCAACAGGAGAAAAGAGCACTCCACATTTTTCACAAATGAGGATGTATTTACCTAAATACTTGGTTGCAGATTTAAGTGCCTACATTTTAAAATATTGGCTTGTGAAACTAGTGATTTGTGGTTCTCAAAGGAGCAATCTGAAATTTGATGAGGAAGTATTAAGGTTTCCACTCACAATTCTACTACTTACTGCAAAGTGTTATTGATAGAGTTTGAATCCCCAGAGATGTGGCTGTTTCCTTGTCTGATTAAAGAAGCTGAGCAGATATCCTGGGACCTTGTGCTGCTAGTCAGAAATCTGACCCTCTCAGGAAATTGATTTATGTATGAACCAGAAGCTAGACTTATCCTTTACATATGCAGGCACTACCTCACTGAAACAAATTTGTTATATGGTATAAAATCTGCGTCAGATGGAAACCGTGCAGTGGTGATGATGGGTTTGATGAGATGCTAGCTCTTTTTCTTTGACAGAACTGAGCACTGGTCTGTGTTCTGCTGGGTAGAGGATCTCAAGGACTTTTCCTTGCTGCAGTAAGACTAGAAGGATGAAGCAGGAGGAGCTCTTGGAGGTTTTCCTGCCTCCTAAGGCAGACTGCCAGTTGCAGCATGCAGATGATGAACCCATCCACTGCAGGGAAACACCATGCTCCTGGCAGGTTGTGGTCAGGACTAATCTTTGGCAGTCACTGGCATGCAGGAACCTGAGCCATACGACGAGGAATCCAGCAAAGCTCATTAATAAAATACTCTGCACAGAGCAATTAGCTGAAGTAGTTGGAACCCTCGCAGCCAACCACAAGTACAAAAACAATGAGTTCAGAAGCACATTTAACAAAACAACTAATCATCATTTTGGGGAAGACAGCTCCAACTTTGGGTAGAGAGCCACAATTTGCACTGCAGAAGAATCACTATGTAACCACATTTCCCCAAGATCTGTTTCACTCTTTTCACTTCTCTGAGTGTGGCAAGGTAGGAAGGCAGGAAGTGACTTTCCATATTCCCCTAGCCATAGCCATAGGAAGAATTAAGCCTGGGTACAGTAGTCATGTCCTCTAGCAGTAGACAGGCACGTGGAAATACTGCACCTGTAACATCATTGGATCAAAATACTTTGCTGCCATTGTCTGTTATCTTACACTATTTCATACCTTGAGATAAAACTTCTGTTTCTCTTAGGTGCAGAAGAGGGTTCAAGTTATTTTGATGCTGATGCTCCTGGCACCTCACACCACTTGGTGTGTGTATGCACCTTGGATGTGGGGGATGTCCTTTCTTTCCATATGCCAGCCTACAAACAGAGACCCAGAATAATTAAGACAGTGTTCATTTTATTGTACTCAGCATGGAAACCAGAAAATGTAAAACAGCAAAACATTAAATTCCTAAGGAAGTCAATCAGGTGAGCAACATTACTTTATATCATCGTACGACTTCTTCACATGCAGACTTCTGTTGGTATGTCTCAAATAAATGCTACGGTACATCTGGAAGCCTAAAACTAGCTTTACTTTGTACAGTACATCACGTTCAGTCAGTAAAACTATAAAAATAATAAAGCCACAATAATATTAGTCATCATTAGAAACACCAAAACTGTTTTTCTTCTTCTGCTGACTGATTTACAGCCATCCTTTTTATGGTGCTTGCAACGGCCAGGAATTCAGAGTTCACTCATCCTCTCTCCCTTTAGCTCTGTATACAAACTCTCATCCCTTTCCAGTGTGCTACTGAGACCTTAACTTCAGACTCGAGGCTTGATTTTATATACCAGGAACACCAGGACTTTTTTTTCCCATTACTGAAACTTCTCATGGCAGCATCTAAACCTGGGTTTAATGGACTTGAAACTACTCATTATGAACTGAGACATGGGATGTGTTTTGGGGAGAATCCCCTAAGAGATGGATCAGCTGTTGTAGTGGTGCTGCTAAGAAGCATCTGTATTTTGCAGTATACAACTGCTGGAGACTTTGCTGGAAGAGCTGTCATTTATTTCTATGCCAGAGGTTATTATTCTAAGCAGAAAACTAACAAAACCTCAAAGCAACTCAGTTCATATAATTCTGTCCCTAATGAGCTCAGATGCCTGCTATCACCCACAGACTTTGTGAAGAAACCCATTTGTATATCCAAGTACCGGTTTCCACAAAGCTCTGAAGTCAGCGTGCATTTCTGTACACCCAGCCACTGTGCTTTTCGTTGATAGTCTCAACGTGGAGGTTGGCCAATTGACTTTTCTTAGCTAGAGGTCTGGGAATTTATTTAGAGACCAGATAAAACCTTTGTTTCTATTCACTGTTGCAGAGTGATCTAAACTTGCCTCAAAGTTGTGGAAAACGCTGAGCCTCCAGCATTCAATTAGAAAGGACAAAGGGAAAAAAAACCTCAGAGTATGAGTAATGCATGAGACCTACACATGTGTACAGCTCTTTTAAACATGTACTCACACATACACGAGCACATACAAGCTACACCTACAGCAGACTTTCTTAGAGGAAAAAACATTTCCTCTCTGTGTGGCTGGGCTCTATCAGTTTCTTCTTTACAGAATCCTGAATGATGAAAGATAAGTTTCACATCACAACCTCTTTCTTTCCAAGACTTGATTCAAAATCCACATTATAAATGCTGTGAAAGAAGAGGTGCTCAGAAAAGAACACAGCAGACAAATGAATAAATCTCAGAGCTCCAAAGAAATGAATGATGTTCATTTCACTTTGAATCAGTTCAGCTGTTATGCTTCTTTCTTTTAAATAGCTACACTAACTCAGGTGGGATAACGAAATTGAGGCTCCTTCGAGAACATTTCAGCCATTCCAACGTACAGGACTGGATCTTCAAGCCCACTGGTCACTGCAGTACCCCATGACTCCGGAGACACTTGGTAGTGTGCAGCATTTGAATAGGAATGTATATGCATCCCTTTGGGATAACTTTGAAAACAGTGAACACACACACACAAGCATCAACCAGACTAAAAAAAAAACAACAAAAAACAAACCCGAAAACATAAAAAAAATAAATGAACAAAGGTTGAGATGCTACTAAAACAGGAAAAAGAAAAAAAAAGGGAGCGGAGGGTTTCTTTCAGAACATAGCCCTTACCTTTCTGAACGATGGAACTGAAACACTGACTGCAAGAGGCTCTGTATCGCTCCAGACCTCGGAGCTTGATGAACACTTATCTTGCATTCAGAGCTGTCATCTCCATAGGCTGACTGTGAAAGGCTTACTCTGCCTTGGTAACCTTCTGCATTCATTTTTAAAAGGTGTAAAGGAAGAGACATGGAACAAGGCAATGGAGAATCAGCCTAATAAACTAGCAAGATTTTCAGTTTTATACTTTTACATTTATAAAAACTTTGCTAAGTATTAAAACACTGATATGGTAGATTCCACCAAATTTCCAAAAGGAATTTTCCATCAGCTTCAACACTGATTTTCATTTGCATTTCCATTTCTAACTGTAACACTTGAAAGCAGTCGTGACACTCAAGATAAAAGCTAGCATTACCTTTAGAGCATATATTTCCTTTTTCTGAATCCCTTGAAGGTACTTCTCCAAACAGTGCATTTTCCAAGCTCTTACGTGGTAGTAGTGGTAACAAATGGAGGTTGTTCACCTACTGGTATCACCAGTTACTTTATATGATCAGTTTTATTGAATCATATTTGCATATATCTATACACACTAGCAAAATATACAGCTTTTGGAGAAGTTTATTTTCCTAATAGCCATGGGACAATTAGAACACAAAAAATGTGTGAGCTCAGAATGAACAAGTGGGGATAACTGCACAAATTAAGCAAAACATTGGCTTTCATGACATAGAAATATCTCCATGAAGAATGCATATCACCTATGTTTTAGTTTTCATTTGGTCTTTCCTTCCTCACTTTTCTCAGTAATTCCTTCTTAAATGTTCCAAGGAAGGTTTCCTACCTCTGAAATGGGAAGACAGGTATCTTCCTCCTTGTCTCCAGATCTTTCCTCACTCTGTTTTTCTAAGCCAGCAGAGGTCAGGAGAACCAAGTCAACAGAAATGAGGCAAGACTTTGACACTTGTGCCCAAGGCAATGTGAAGCCAGCAGACATCAACCAAGTGCACAGACAGTGGGAATCATCATGGCCTCAAATGAAACCTGGGCCAGGCTGCAAACTGCCTGCAACAGGGTTCTCCTTCAATTCAGCTTTTGTATTGGAAACATCGAAACACAGAAATAAACATTGCATTCTCAATAACTGCTCTGGTCTTGGTTCTGGCCACACCAGTCTCTCCAGAAGCTCTGACAGAGAAGTTTCCTGACAATTAGCTTGTTTCCCTGGTCTCATTTTCCAACAAACTAAATTTAAGAGTTACTTTAACTGGTCAGGCTGCAACACAGTTCCTCTGTGTTTGTTCTTCCCTATACAGATTTACTCTTGGGAATGACAAAGCAATTTTTGTTTTGTACCCTTTTTTTATTATCCCAAATGGATTTTCTTGGTTATTAACTATTCAAGCAACACTCTGTGATGCTGAGTCACAGGGCAGGGAAGATGAGCAGGATGAAGGCACATGGATCATCTCCCCCTACACTCTGCCATATACTACTCCAAGCACACTTTTACTTTTGACACTGATATGACACCAAAAACAGTCTTTCTTGGCTGCTAAAAGACCACTCACACATGAATTTGGTAATTGCTACCCAAAACATGGTTTTGTTTTCCTTCTGATAAACATACATAATCCATCTGGGGGTTCACAGCATCATCTAGATATTGTAAGCACAAGAAACCATAGATTGCCAGTGTTAAGCTACCAGGTTGCCTACAGTCCGCCCTAGGAGGGCAAAGTAGAAACACAAAATATTTTACATGAGATGCGCTGGTGATTATTGATTCATTTTTGTGTGTTTGTTTTGGCACATTATTGCTTGGCTTCAAATGCACGCCTGCAGGAGCTCTGTGTTGCTGACATTTTGCAGTTTGTCTGCGCACAAGTATTTCCACAGAGTGCAAAAGCACAATGCTCTGCTGACCACCATGTTCTTTCCAGTTATGCCCAAGCAGTTGTTCAGATGCATCCACTTGGTTATCTACCCAGCAACGTTTTGCTGTATGTCTGTATTGGTGAAATTTTCCTGGAAGAAAGGTTGCTGCGTGGGGAAAAGTGGGGGTGGAACGACTGGTGAAGACTCCTGGCTGGAAGCAGCTGCAGGGTATCCAGAGATCCAGAGATTCTTCCTGAAGAAGTGTTAACTCCAGTGCTCACACATTGCTAAGCTCAGTTCAGCCTCAATAAAATCATTCATACCCACATTCTAGAAACATTTTGGAGTGCTTGAGCTAACGGATAAAGTTCATGGAAGTTGGTGAATGCATGATAGACGTTTATTCTCCCCTAGAAGAGGACATTTGTATAGGGACAGTTCAGAGCATGTCAGATCACAGTGCTGTAATGGGAAGGGATGTGAGCTCAGTCAAGGGACACGGTTTCACAGGAGGACAGGACAGGCAGCAGCTAAAAGGTGCAGAAGGTGAAAGCGTAGGAAGGATCCACACAAAGCCTTGGGCCTGGACAGGAGTCAGCAAACACTGCCAAAAACTCTGGGAGTCTGAGCCTGACACAGACATAACATGGTGAGACACTGAACTCATCAACTAACCTTACCTAATGATGCTGCTGCTATTAATCCCACACAAAATCTCACATGAAACTCACATCTCAGACACTGCTAAGAAGGTGATGCGAACAGCAGTACTAACAAAAAGACAGAAGACTTTACTCCTAGTAGATGTGGGAAGACACTCTGATGTGGTATTTCAGATTCAACAATTCAGCATCAAGTGGGAGATGAAATAATGCACAGAAATGGAATGAGGAGGTGCCGCAGAGACCCAAATACATACCAGAAGAAAGTTAGGAGCCAATTCAGTGCCAAGCCAACAGTTTTCATTGAACGAGTTTAAAATATTGTCCGTTATATAAACCTTACAGTGTTTTACCCCCTAGGTGGGGAAAAAGGTGCATCAACAGCTGCTTTGAAGCCTTGGCAGTTGACACACTCAGAAAATCTAGTCTTCTAAATAAAAGATGACCACCTCAGGGCTACTTCACAGACAAAAAGATAAGAAAGGATACTAACATGTGTAAGATCTACAGAGTAAGTCTGATGTATTGTACTACAGGCAAATAAATTATCATCATGATTTGTGAAAAATCTTTAATGGAAAAAAAAATAACTCCTATTTAACTGTAGTACTCTGCAGGATTACAATATCCAAATCTCCAGTGCTTTGCAGAATTGAAAACTATATTTTCTACAAACTGCAGGAGTTCCCCAGCCTCCCCTGAACTCTAGCGGACAGAATAAAATGCTGGTGGGAAACACATCTCCCAGGTTGCAAAATATTAAGCTGAGAAATATGACAAATGTACATTTGAGACGTTATTATATATCACACTCCTGGAGAAACAATCACTAAGCTACCTCTTATTAGCAGATTCTACAACTTCTCTAATACTAGAAATACACTAAAAATTGTCTCAAGATTTTGGTACTTCCATAAAGTAAATGTTTCAAGTTAACAATATAAAGGTTTATAATATAGAGAGCGTTAGGCGAAACAAGGAAAGCATAGGCTAAATAAATGGTATCAAGTTTACGAAAGGCAGCAAGAAAAGCACCATAATACTGAAAAAAAAAATAATAAAAGAATAATAGATTCAGATAAGGACTTACAAGGAAAAAAAATCAGAGCAGTGCAACACACTAAACACTTAGGCTCACGGACCTAGGCTCACAGCACAGCCTGCTCCTACTCTAACATATTACTATGCATCTCTGAAGAGAGCAAAAAGACCCACATCACTTTAAAAGAGTGCTTTACAGGAACAGTGTTCAGCACTGCTAGAGGCTGGGAGTGATGCACGGCTGCTGGGCTGGCATGTGGCATGCCAGGAAACCTGGCTGCGTGCACTCTCATGTCTGGCCCAACGTGAAGGCACAGCCTACTTGCAAGCACACTCACACCTCTCTCGTCCCCTCATCAAAATCCCATTTACTCAACAACTTCTCTCAGAGAGAATCCTTCAGCCCCGATCTTCACTCTTTCCTTGGTTCTCCACTTCAAAGGGAAAAGAACCAGCTCTCTCAGGCTCACCTAATCTGAGCCCCACTGCATCAACAGGAGTATGTCTGCCTAGTGATCAGCATCTGTAACCTTCTCATGGACTTGCCTCAGCATAGGCAACTTAAACATAAGGAAGGCTGTGTTGCTCTAGGTGTTTACAGGTGTTAAACTTAGTTTCACCTCATCCAGCTCCCCCCAGCATTTTCTTTTGCATAAGACCTTGTGATGTATACCAATAATTTCTGACAATCATCCTGATAATCTCTTTGCTTCTAGCTTTATCAGAAGTTGCTGCATTCCCTGCAGCAAGGTGGTAATTCATATTTGTGCTTTTGCTAAGTGCCTAGCTCTTATCTGACAGTGATTGGGATGGGGCATTATGTGGAAGTACACCAGCTGTGGCAGTGATGAAGGTGTGATGGAGAGAGTGTCCACTCAGAAAACAAAGGGGAATAGTTTCCACTGTTGCTGCATTGCAACCCCAATGACACAACTGAACAGCAGGACTCAAGACTCAGGGGGAGGGATTCTTGCTACCACTGCAGACATCTACCCACCCCTGCGGGCCGCTTCAGTCTAACACAGATGACGGAGCAGGTCGGACGCAGCAATTGGGACGCCTAAAATTCTGCAGCATGGACTGGAATACATTATGCTGCCTCCCTTTCAGTTTCTTATTTGAGGACGTATCTGAGGAAATGGATTTCCGGTTCTGACTGTTCTGAGCCTGAATCAGTTTCTCGTGTTCTCGTATCTGTCTCTGTAAGTGGTTCTGGATAGCTATTCCCAGGGACTCGGGATCGAGGGAAGCACCGTAGACCTCCCATGTCATGCCTTGCTCATCCCAGACAACATCCCTGATGTGCTTGGATTGCTTCACCTGCACTTTCGCCTCCATGGCTGGGGTGGGCTGCTTCTTGTTTTCCCCATGGTTTGGCAAGGCCTGAGCTGAAGAAGGACAAGTCGTGGCATGAATCTCAGGCCTAGCCTCCTTGGCCTGAAGGCTCTGCTGCTGGGGAGCTGCCGAGGCTTCTGGGTGAGGGCTGACACATCCGGAGCTGCAGCCTGGCACAGCCGTCGCTCCCACCTGCAGCCCGCTGGCCCCCGCAGCCTGCCTTGCCTCTCCTTGGCCTCTGCTCTGCTGCTCCACACCTGCCTCCCCCATGTGAGCCTTTCTGCTGATGGGCTCACTGCTTGTGTTTACCAGTCCCTGGGCATCCAGCACCATCAAGTTTTCCTCCTTTGGTTTTGTCAGAGATTGAGGAATCACCTCTACTTTATTTGCGCCCTGACATTGCTCAGAGCTGCCCAGGACTTCTTTCTGCTTGGTTTCACCCTGTGTGTGACAGAGCAAAGGTAACTGGCTGCTTCTTGCCTCGTGGACAAGACACTGCACCTTGTTCTCAGTTCCGGCAGCAGAAGCAGTGTTCTCTTTGCCAGCTGCAGGCTGATGATGGGGGTGAATGGCGAGCTGCTGAGCAGGCACTGACTTTGGCAGGGCTGCAGCATCCACTGGCAGTGCAGCATTGCCCTTACCACCACTGGCTGCATCTGTCCCTTCAGCAGCACCCACAGGCGTCCCTTGGGAGGTGGCAGCTGCTGAGGACAAGGGGAGGGTGCGCTCTGCATTGTCTGCTGAAGCTGAGGACGCCACATGAGGTGAGACTGCAGGCAGCTCGACAGGCTGGCTTTGGGCTGTAGCAACCACAGCCATACCAGCGGTTGATTTCAGCACAATACCAGGAGAACACGGGGATTTCTGCTGTGAGGAGAAGCTGTCAACAAGCTTAGACTGGCTCAGTCCCTCACTGCCTTGGTAAATGATGTGCAGTTCTTCCTTATCCTCAGGAGGAGGATTCCCTTTTAAGAAGGCAGCAAGGATGCTGGGGCTGGTGGAGGCCGATTTGCTCTCCACAGTAGCCACGGCCTGAACCTCGGCATCTCTCCATGTCCTGCTTGCTGCTTCCTGAGTTAAAGTGCTGCACTCTGACTGAACTGTCATTGTACCCGTTTCTCTGAATTTGGAGAGATGGGTTGGGCCCAAGTTCCCTGGCTCAACACCGGCATCATGTACAGGATGTGCCCCCTCATGGCTGAGTTGGGCCGGCGACTGGCTGCTCTGCTCTGTCTCAGTTTGATCAGCAGGATGCAGCTGCTCAGTGCCTGCCGCCCTACTTTTTGCGTCCACAGCCTCCTGTGGGTCTCTCCCAGGATCAGTGGTCGTGTCCCTTGCTGGAGAGGCAGGCTGAGCACTGGCTTCTTCTGCTTTCCAGCCTTTTTCCCCTCTCTGCAGAAGACTTTCCTGAGAAGTAGGACAAGACTCACTACCCCCAACTGGGCTGCTTGGGGAAGAACGCTGGGTCACCTGGAGCACTGGCTGCTCCTCAGCCCTCTGAGCCTTCATGACAGAGTCCTCCACCTGCACCAGAGCATTCACCTTCATCTGGCCACCCTGCATGAACTGCTGGGAGCTCTGTGGGGCTGGCATCATGTCAGGCCCACACCCTGCTGAGCAGGCCACTGCCACCAGGGCTGGCTCTACTGCTGCCTGAGGGCCATCTGCAGCCTGGCTGGAGAGCTCAGGAAGAAGGCTGTCATCCTTAAGCCTCTGGGTGTCAGTGTGCTTCAGGTCACAGGCGCAAGAGGCTGCAGAACCAAGCGTTGTGCAAGGGAAGCCATTGCTGGCCTTCTCTGCAGTATGAGCCTTAGGCTGGTGCTTAGCAGGTGGCAGGTCTCCCAGGTGGTCCTTATCCTCAGGAGCAGTGACCAAGGAGAGCTTGGCAGGTCCCAGGGGATGTGGTACAGTCCCCATGGACTGTCTCAGGTATGGGGCTTGCCGTCAGCTTCTCCTGGGAGCTTTCTTGCAGGGCAGTGGATCCAGTGGGCAGGCTACCAGCAGTAGTTTGCTGCACAGGAAGAGCTAACCTGTCAATGAAAGAAATGTAGTGTTAGCTGCATTAAGATTTAAGAAGAAAAAGTACCAAAAATATTTATTTGACAGCTTGGAAATAAATACTAGGAGGTAGGGAGGAAAGAATCATAGAACCATAGAATCATAAGGTTGGAAAGGACCTACAAGATCATCAAGTCCAACCGCCCACCCACTACCGCAAGCCACTAAAACATATATCTCATATATCTTAGCTCCTCATCCAGACGCCTCTTGAACACTGCCAGGGACGGCGACTCCACCACCTCCCTGGGCAGGCCATTCCAGTGCCTGACCACTCTCTGAGAGAAAAAGTTTTTCCTTATGTCTAACCTAAACCTCCTCTGGCACAGCTTGTGGCAATTTCCTTGGGACCCTGTTGGGTTCTGGGAGAAGAGGCCAAACCCCTCCTCATCACAACCTCCCTTCAGGAAGTTGTAGAGTGCAATGAGGTCTCCTCTGAGCCTCCTCTTCTCCAGACTAAACAATCCCAGCTCCCTCAGCTGCTCCTCATAAGACTTGTGCTCCAGACCCCTCACCAGTTTCGTTGCCCTTCTCTGGACACACTGAACTCGAGGTGCAGCCTCACCAGTGCTGAGTACAGGGGGATGATTACCTCCCTGCTCCTGCTGGCCACACTATTTCTAATGTAGGCTAGGATGCCGTTGGCCCTCTTGGCCACCTGGGCACACTGTCGTCTCATGTTCAGCCAAGCATCAATCAACCCCCAGGTCCCTTTCCTCTTCACAGTCATCCAGCCACTCATCCTCAAGCCTATAGCGCTGCATGGAGTTATTGTGGCCATAGTACAGCACCTGTCACTTGGCCTTGTTGAACCTCATCCTATTCACCTCAGCCCAGTGATCCAGCTTATCTAGATCCCTCTGAAGGGCCTCCCTACCCTCAGGCAGATCAACACTTCCTCCCAACTTGATGTCATCTGCAAACTTACTGAGGGTACACTCAATCCCCTCACCTAGGTCATCAATAAAGATATTAAACAACTCCAATTAATATTAAACTCCAGTACTGACCCCTGGGGGACACCACTTGGGTTGCCAGCTGGACTTAACTCCGTTAACCACTACCCATTGGGCACGGACCTCTAGCCAGTTCCTTACCCAAAGAAGGGTATTCCTGTTCAGGCCACAGGCAGCCAGTTTCCCCAGGAGAATACTGTAAGAGACCGTGTCAAAGGCTTTGCTGAAGTCTAGGTAGACTACATCAACAGCCTTTCCCTCATCTACCAGTCTGGTCACCCAGTCGTAGAAGGAGATGAGGTTGGTCAAGCACGACCTGCCTTTCAAGAAGCCATGCTGGCTGAGCCTGATCCCCTGGATGCCACGCACGTGCTGTGTGATCTCACCCAAGATGATTTGCTCCATAACTTTCCCTGGTACCGAGGTCAGGCTGACAGGCCTGTAGTTCCCTGGATCCTCCTTACTGCCCTTCTTGTAGATGGGAGTCACAATGGCAAGCCTCCAATCCTCTGGGACCCCTCCAGATAACCACGAGTGCTGGTAGATGGTGGAGAGCGGCTTGGCAATCACCCCCGCCAGCTCCCTCAGCACTCCAGGGGGAAAAACACCCAATTCTGCTTTCAAGTCATATTTTTATATGATTTCAAATATCTCTCAATTCTGAGGTCTGAATGTCTTCTCCACCCATCAGATCAAGAGAGAATGGTTTCAGTACAATGGGGAGCAATTTTAAACTAAAAGAGGTGAGGATAGGATTTAGGTTAGGATGTTAGGAAACTGTTTCACTCAGAGGGTGGTGAGGCACTGGCACAATTGCCCAGAGAAGCTGTGGATGCCCCATCCTTGGAGGTGCTCAAGGCCAGGTTGGATGGGATCCTAGGCAGCCTGAGCTGGTGGGTGGCAGCCCTACCCATGGCAGGAGGGTTGGAACCAGGTGGGCTTTGAGGTCCCTTTCAACCCAATCCATTATGTAATTCTAAGACAGTGCTAGGGACAAAGAGAAAGCAGGATGAGCAGAAAGGGAAGCAGAATGGATGTGGAAATATCTGAGGGAAAATACTTAGCTACAAGAGGTCACAAAATAAACTCTGAGGTAAAATCCTCTATCAACCTGTCAGCAGAAGGTAAACAAGCAATACCTTGCCTGCTGTGAGCAGGTGAAGATCAGACCTGTTTCCTTGGACCCCTGGGACCTGAGCGGTCTCACTCCTTGGCTGTCTGTCCATGCCCCCTTCCTCTCATGGAGAGCCCTTCCCTTCCTCCACTGTCACCAAGGAAATGCTCACATCAGGCAACAGGCCAGCTCAGACTAAAATGCACAGAGTTACTCTCTGGTAAAAAGAATACAGAGGGAAGATAACCTGCTGGGTAGCACAGATGAATGAATGCCAAGAGAAGATACTGTGCTGCAAAGCCAATGCCATAGCCAGTGAAACAGTGGGGAGGGATTTTAACCAGGTGGAGGAGAGTTGTCCAGCTTGAAATCTGGCCAGGACTGCAGACAAACCGTCACTTCAAGCAGAAGATGACCTCAAAACGTGCTTCTTAAAACTGGGGGCTTCAAAAGCACTCAGCACTGCCCAACTCAGGTCCCGCTAGAGGTCAAAGTTTCATCCCTGTCAGTGTCAGCAGAGTGTGGTGGACCAGCAATTAAGTTCCACTTTGTTCTTATTTTAAATTGCAGGCTATCTATGGTACATCAAACCTCCTTTTAAATCCTTTCTCCAGCTCATGCTGTCAACAAAGCACCAGTTTGTAACTCAGAAGACACCTCAAACAGACAGATGATGCTAGGAAAATGTGTGCCTACGTTTCTACATGCACACAATGGGGTCTCTTTCGCAAAGTGACTTGGGAGATGCTGCTGGCAGAAGCTGTGCAATTGCTTAGTACCTCCAGACTATCACTATCCGTTGGCAATATCAGCAAAAGTCCTTTCCAAAAGACATCCCTACCTGCCTCCTCTCTCTAAACCAGAATGGCAATGCTGTAAGACACCCTAAATTTCATTACTTCAGGGTACGTAGAAAGAGCAACAGGAGAAAAGAGTTCAATGGGAGGAAAATTTAAATGAATACAACCTATTTGTCCCAGTTTCAGATGGGACAGAGTTGATTTTTTCTTCATTGTGTCTGATATGATGCTATGTTTTGGTTTTAGAAGAGAACCTCAGTAACACATCAATGTTTTAGTGTTGCTGAGCAGTGTTGTACAGAGCCAAATACATTTCAGTTTTTCAGCTTATGGTACTGTCCTGCCAGAGAGTTGGGGCTGAGGGGGCATAGCGAGATTAGAGGGAACAGAATCAGGACAGCTGACCTAAACTGATGAAAGGGATATTAAATACCATGTCACATCACACACAAAAAAAACTTTGAAAGGGTGGGGAGTTTGCCAGGAGAGCAACCACTGTTTGGGGACTGGTTGGACATTGATCAGCGGGTGGTGAGCAATCACACTGTGCCTCACTTGTTTTATAAAATATATATATTATTATCATTGCTATTTTTTTCTCTTTCTGTCTTAGTAAATAATTTTTATCCCATCTCACTAATTCTACTTTGTTGCTTTTTCTTCCCTGATTTTCTCCCCCATCCCACTGGGAGGAAGGGGGAGTGAGCGAATGGCTGTGTAGCGCCCAGCTGCTGATGGGTTAAACAACACTATTTTTTTTCTAAGAAAAGAAAAACATTGCAACTTATTACTTATTCATTAACCTTTATGTCTTCCAGATATTAATAATTTATTATTTTTATCCTGTATCTTTGGGCTCTATCCAACCACAGATGCACACAGCCTCCCAGGGAGCTGAGATCCTGCCCCTGTAGGATACCAAATGACTTAGCTGCAATCTGTGTTAGCAGCCCCATATCACTCCAAAGTGGGTCTGCTCCAAGGCTAACGCTTGCTAAGCTGTTTGAGATGTATGTTTATGTAAAACAGACTGCAAAGTTGCACAACTCTGTGACTGCCTACAAGACATCTTCGCTTCATTCTGTGCTCACTTCAGTGTCAGCCAGTGCAGTCCTGAAGAAGGAAAGCCATCCAACTTCATGCTGTTGTACCACAACTGAACGTCTAATGACTGTGAGCAGAGCAGCAGATGGCTCAGGGCATCTATTTTTCTGAATTCTAATACCCTCTTCTTTCCTTTTCCAAATGTCAATGCAAAACAAACCAGAACATACAGTTGGGCAGGTCATGTTATTTTGTTCTTAGGTCAAGAGTTTCTTTAAAACCAACTAAATAAAACCCGGGACAAAACCAAGCCAGTTCTTAGGATGAGACATACAACTTGGGGAATAGTTTCAGAACAAATAAAGAAGGCAGAGCAGATCTGTTTGGCTCTCCACTATACGAAAATCTCAGAGAGGGGGGTACACAAAATCAAACACTCCGGATGGAAGCAAACTGCCTGTGTTCTCATATGCAAATCCTACAGCAGCAGAGATGCCAGCACAGGTCCGTGTGCTGCAGCTAGAAGCAGCTGTGACAGGAATTCTGCATAATGGAGGAGCACTGTCTGTAACTGAAACCCACTCAGTGGGAGAATAATTCCTTGTTTTTCAGCTAAGTAAATCAGTTCTGACCAGAACTCCCACATGAATCCCCCATCTCTTTAGAGTCTCTTCAGCAGCATCACTAGCAAGTATGTTTAAGAAAGCTTATTTTTGATGTATACACTTAAACGACTGCCACAAGTGCTAATTACAAGTGATTCTGCTACCCATCTCCAGATGTATAATGCCAAGAGGAAATCCTGCCCCAATAAACCTACATATTTCTGGTGCTGGGTAACAAAGCATGACCCAGACATTTCACTTAACATCAGAACACAGGGTAAAGAGCCAGGTCATCCTCCTGAAATATACATTATTTTATGAGAACAAGGTCTTTGTAAAGACTTTCTGGTCAAAGTCATGGGAGCTTTGTTATTGTTAGACTCTTTACTAATGCAGGCCAATGACAGGAGCCAACAACACTGTAGTAGTAAAAGTAAATGTGGTAGCTACTGTCCACGTTCTTTCTCAAAATTAGTAAAAATCAAGATGTCTTATGCAAGAGAAAAACCAGCAAAAGCAGCTAATTACAGAACTGGAAAGGCATTTTTACAGCTGCCAGGAGTGAAGGACAACAGTGAGGCCTGTGGGCGCAGCGTATGCGTGCTATTCCACTGCCAAAGCAGTGAGGATTCAAACCCACAAGCAACAATGACTGCAAGCAAATACCTAGAAGAAAAAGAAATACAAACCTCAGTAGCTGGCCAAAAAAAATATGTCAAAACAAATCAAGATCGCTGGTAAACTTTGCAAGTGTTACATGCCTGACCTGGAGCAATCAACCAAAAAATTTCTTTCATCAGAAGAGATATTCGTATCTCCACAAAGGTCAAAATCAGCTGTTAGTAATAAGAACAGATTTTTGACATGAATACAACTCTCCTCCATCTTGTTCATTCAGATAACATTAGTCTGTCTGATCGTGTCAATCTTATCTCAATGTAGAATTATTCCAGACCTTTTGCAAAAAGAAGTTTTTAAATTGACAAAGTCTACGTTTGGCTTATATATCCGGCAGAGTCCTTGCATGGTCAGCAGAGCTTCACAAACTCTTGTCACTGAACGTATCTTCTTTATCTGCTTTACACAAACAAAAAAAATCCACAATACCAAACAAAACATCTTAAGAAGTGTCCATGCAACTAAATGTAGTTAACCTCAAGCTACAATGTAAAGAAACTGCTATTTATCTCAGTAACTCGCTGCTTACTGGAATGTCAACAAAACCAGAAAGTCTGCATATTTCCTAAAACAAAACAGAATTTTCCAAGATATTCCAGCATAAGATTCTGCTTGCCACTTCTTTTGAAAAACCCTGAAAATCTACAGAAGCACAAATAAGACCACCAGCATCTCCAACTGCCCTTAATTTTAAAAATAATTTAAAAATGAATAATGAAAAACAATCAAAGTGCAGCTCCCAAACTAATCAAGTGCCTCCTTTCAAATTCTGGATTCCCAACAGATTTCCATTCACTGACCACCCTTTGAGTCCTCTGTTCACCTACAGATGTTAAGAACAGATATTCAGTTATTCCATTTCTCATCATATGGTTTCTCAGATTATCATAGAGTTATACGGGTTAAGGTTGCAGATAAACACTTGCTGAGGCAGGAATTCAGCCTCCATTCTTGTACCCCCGTTTAGGGAAAAAACAATGGGTTTTTCTAACTTGTATTAGACCACTGAATATACAGATCACAAAGCACATTCCTCTAAATTTTATACATACATATGTACATGCATCCTTCTGACTCTGCACCTTGTGTTTTCTTTTTTTCCAGCTCTTTAAGCTGTTGTTCTCTATAAAATGCTGACTTTCTCTTTTTAGTGTCAAAAGGTGTTAGTTATACAGCTTCAGAAAAAATTGCTTAATGAGTTATTTTCTCCTAATTGAGAATTCCACTACTAATGAAAGACAGAGCAAACCAAGGATGTATTCATTAAAATATGAAAGCAATAACCCGAAGAGGTAAGACACAAGATAAACACGGCTTCCACCTCTCAGCGTGCTTTGGGATGCCGACAGGAGACAGGCTCTTTCCCTACAATGATGGGGATGCAAGACAGGATGCAGACAGGTATATTGTGTATATGCGGTTCCCACAAGAGATGGGGTTGGCATTTCAAGGAGAAGGTGCTCAGCTCTCATTTTTCCACCTTTTGTCCAAGGGCAAAGGCAAATGGTTAGACCAGGAAGAACTGAAGTCCCATTTCCCTTCCTGCAGCTGGGATCAGCACCTGTCACTGCAGGTGCTGCAAGACCACCACTCGTCCTGTGATCTCGTTTGTAGAAAGACTATCAGACTCCCACCACAGCCACAAGTGCATCACACCCAGCACAAGGCTATCGGCAGCCACACACCACAAAACGTGCATGGGATTCAGGCTTACCCGGGGGACTGCTCTGGAGACCACAAAGACATGGAGGCCATTCAGATATGGTCACTGCATCCCCTCTGTGATGCTGCTGCTCCAAATTATAGCCAGACCACACCTGCAAACACAGCAGGAACCTGTGCCTGGGCAGACAGGGATGTGGATGGCAGAGGCAACAGGTTAAACACCGTCAGGCTGCAACACCATCCCTATAACTCTATTGTTGTAGTATTTGGGCCCAGAGCTGGTTGTTATGGGCTTGCTGTTGTATGAAAGTCACACTAGGCCAGCCCAAAACTTTGTTTGGCTCTATTTCATCTGCCCTGAGGACAGAACAGGGCAAGATCTGATAGATGGCATGTGTTCTACTTGGACACACACTGCTACATTCTCTTAAAGGTTGGTTGGGTCAGTTGTACCCCTACAGAAGGAGGAGGGAAGACAGCTTGGCGTGATGGTCCTTAGAGCTGAGGGGGAGATGGATGGGAAGCCCCTGCAGAGGCCTCATAAGTCAGAAGCCTTTGGTCTGGCTGCAGCCATGCCCAAGAGCAAGGACCTGCCTGAAAAGACTTGCACCTAGCCTTTTTTTGTTTTTATCTATATTAAAAAATACATCCCTAATTCATGAGTTTTTAACTCTAGGTGTCTGGGGTTTTATTCTGAAAGGTTTTACTACTTCTTCCTTTCTGGGGTGGAGAAGTTTTCTTTAGGAAAATGTCGTATTCACTCTGGCCAGCATTAAGTCCTAGCACACAAACACACCCGATCCTTCTTACATCCTTCCAGTTCCCGGCCATTAGAAGTTTAAGGTTTTTCTAAATTGAAGGACACTATTTAATTACTACTGGAAATTAATGCACACTTGTTTATTATACCCCTTTATGTATGTGGCCCAGATAAAATCCTGTGGTGATGCATATCACAGCATATAAGAATGTTGTGCGAAAAATGGTGCTTTACTTGGACAAGACTGTTCACTGAAAAGCCTCTTTAACATTGCTTAGTGCAGAAGGGCAAAGCACAGCTTAACCTGCTGCCCACAACCTGCAAATGAAAACAGGGGTTAAATCAGTCCTGCCAAATGCCACAGAGGTCTCTGGGCCTAATCCAAAGCAACACAAACTGCATTGCATCTTCCTTTGTTTCATTGAGCTGCTGGCCAAAGCTTAAGCACACGCTTCCAAGAGGCCACAGAAACCCTACTGGGAATGCTACAGTCTACTCATCTATATGCAAATGCAATTCAAATTAATTTGAAATATAATTTCAAATCTAATATTTAAAATGAAATATTCACTCACACAGTGCAGGTAGCGTTGTCAGATTTTGTTTCTGAGTGTAGGTATTGCTTGTTTGCTCTATAAATCTACAGTCCCTGTACTCTCTAGACTCTTGCTGAACTCCTGGGGGTCCAGAAAGCGTTGTGTCCAGCAGCCTGCAGAAGCAGCTCACAGCAACTGGATCTCGCTGTGAGTACTCTCTAGTACTTACACAGGCAATCCCTCATGCTCACTACTATAATTTTGATACTGCAATCATTATCCTAGTTTAGAAGCAAGCATCAGTCACAGCAGCCCAAGCACGACCTCAAGACTGCCAAAGAAATCAGTATCAGAGTAAGTGGACTGGGATTGACATAAAAGGATTGTACCCAGGAAAAGCTCAAACAGACTTGGGCACACCTCTGCTCTAACTTCCTGCCAAAGGGAGCAAATCAGTCCAAGATCTGGAGCAGTGTGAGTGCAGTAAGCCCAATTCAACTCCACCATACTGCTGGCAGCAAAATAATTACTTACTCTTCAATTAGAAAGATTTCCATCTAAAAGGAAGGATGACTGCAGCTCTGCTATAAGACTTGGTGTTCCAGCCCGTGTCCCATCTGTTCTCTGTGGGCAGCACTCGACTTGCCTCTGCCAGGAGACTCATGCAACAACCACTTCCAGCCCAGTGCACATCCACAGGGCCATGATAACAGCTGCTAGCAGCATCATGATACAGATTTTCTGCACACATGTAATCTGGCTCAGACTTCATTCCTGGTTTCACTTTGCCTTTAATCTCTGTCAGCAAATAACTGCATCAGAAGATATGCAATTATAGGCTCTTTACCTCAATGACTACAGCTGTAGGAGCCATACCAGCAATCCTCAGTCAGAGGTCCCCAGCGCTGAGCTGCAAGGCTGGGATAGCTCTTCTGAAGAGGAGCTTCTCTTGGCCACTCCTCCCCAGCCTTTCATGAAGGCAGCAGGGTGGTATGCACCATGGCAGCGCAGAGAGAATGGCCTGCTCTGTACCAGCCTGTCCCACCTTTGAGTGCTGTCCTTTCTCTGTCCCCTTGATGTTCTGCCCCTGCACATCCTCTCTCACCCCATGTGTGGCCCCATGGGCAACTTGGCTCTTGGCATGTCTCCTCCAAGGGCTATCGCACCAGGTGAAATACTTCCTTCTGCCACGCGTGCACGGATGTAAAACTCCCTGCTGAAAAGCAAGCTTGCTACAGAGTGCCACCAAGAGCCTGGCAGCCCTTCTACTCCAAGGTGAAAGAGAAGGAGAAATGGGTTTGTGAAAACAGCCAAATCAAACAGCAGCTACCCTAGCTGGCAGTCAACTGTAACAGTTATATAAGCTACAGCCGTGTTCTCAGCTCATATCCTGGGTCACTCCAGAGGGTACACGAGATGTTGACAAAACCCACAGGGCTATTATGTTTTCCTTTTTTTAAATTGCATGTTATTATGTTTAATCTCATTATTTATCAGAGCATTTTTTTGCACTTCAGTGTCTGACACTGGAGGTGACTTTTAAGGACGTGCAGCCTGACTTCAAGGATAAGCCTTATTTCACAAGGAATGAGTGTTCCTGACGCACGTGCAGGTGGAAGGAAGCCAGCAGCCTGCTGTCCACATCAGGCAGGTGACTCCATTTCACACAGCTCTCTGCCACACTAAGCTTCTTCAGCTTACTATTGAGTAACGAGAAAGTGTTTGAGGGATGCCAGAAGGGTTGTATGAACCTTTCAAACACCACTCCCATTTTTGATGTTGAAAGTGACATGACTGCCTATCATTTAAAGGGGAATTTCCATCCTCATCTATCCTGTTATCTTTTTTCTGCCTGATAAAACCATGATGAAATCTAACCCCTCATTAATGTATATCATACAACTGACTGCCTTTGAACACCAACCACTGCCAAACAAAAGCTCTGTTTTTTGAGAGAGCAGTTTAACAATAACCAGTGATAAATACCTTTTCCCTACACAGCAATACCAATGTGACTTCATTTTAAAGCAGGATGATCACCTTTCAGAGGTGAAAGCATACTGCTGGCTCAGTGCCCATGCAATTCTTGCTTTCTCTGCTAGGATTTCCAGCTAACTAGTGGCAACCAGGATGGTGCGGTTTATGTAGACATACATTTACTGGGAATTGGCCCAAAACCAAACCCACATTTTGTGCAGCCACATAACTACTGCTTAGCAGGCCTGTCTTGGAAAAAGGGTGGCTCTATGGGACAAAGGATGTAATCCAACATGCTTTTGGTTCCTTGAATGCAAATTTCCTGAATTTCATGATGACTTTCTCCTTAAGAACACTCCCCCAGCACACCGCATGCAAACACCATTGTTGTGGCAGAAGCAGCCCCAGCAGTAGTGGTGGCAGCACACTGGTTAATTAGGCCTGATTTGCTGCTGATTAACCGTATTATTGGCATCCAGAGAAGCTTACTGTGGCGGCGCGGTTATTTGCCAACATAGCAAGTAAGGAAATTTTGCATTGGATGAGCCTACAGAAGGAAGAATAACATATATATGCATAATTTAAGAACCAGCTATGATTTTTAACTCTTATCTCCTGAGAAATTAAGCTCTCCTCATATATTCTTTTAATGAAGGCACTGGGCTCAATATTGGAGAATAGTTCTATACATAACAAGAGCTGGCAAAGGGTATACCCATCACTGTTTACAAGCATTATCCTAATGGAAAAGAACTACTCCAAATGGCATGTAATTAGAGAAGAAGGATGCAGACTCTAACCAGTCATTACAGTAACAGAAATTTGCTGTAGCGTGTGATTAACCTAAGAAAAGCATGATGATGATCTCACCATATCTACTCTTGCCTCCTGGCTATAAGAACACAATTAATGTGAATAGAGAGGCTTGCAGCCGAAACAGCAGTTGCTGTGGCTTTTTAAAAAAAGTTAAAAATACCCTCCATTCTTCCTGCCTCCACCTCCGCAGTTGCTCCCTGTTCTTTTTTGTGTTCTCACTCTACTGTGCTGCTGCCTCTCCTGGACAATAAACACAGTAAAAGGAACAAAATATTCTCTGTAGTAAACCACCTCCTGCTAAACACCTTCTGAAAAATCACAAGAGGAGATGTTGTGCTACATCCACTTGTTGTCTGCTGTACGGAGGCTCTGCAGGAAGCCAAACAGTGGCAAGTTGAAAGCCTTTGGTATTCAGAGATAAAATTGGAGCAATTTAACCGCTATCTTTCACAGCGCTGACAAATGCTCTTCTGAGGGCAGTGACACAAACCCGTACATCCAGCTGAGGACTGTAACCTGCTCACCTCAGCCACATGAGCTCACACTACAGCTGCAAGTGGGACTATTACAAGAGAAGCTGTTGTCTAAGTCTCAGACTCCTTTACTTGAGGCTATATGCTTTTTTTAAAAAATCTGATTCAGGTGGAATTGGACCAAACCAGAAAAGAGCAAGATAGCCTCATTCATTATTATCATTTTAACCAATGAGGTACTACTTTACCCCAGGACATGGGGAAGGCAGGAGGTGCCAACCAACCAGACATGGGATGACACATGCTAAAAGGCACCTTGCAATGCCTGGGAAAGGCAGCAGGTGCCAATCAACCAGACATGGGATGACACACACTAAATGGCACCTTACAATGCCTGGGAAAACATTTGTCACAGCTGATAGTCAGTGACACCATCGTTCTTTATAGCAAAAAATGATGGAGCAGCCTAACATCACATGCATGCAGCGATGTGTCTGTAAGGGCTTCCACCTGCCTAACCCTAATTAAGGTAAATGCTGGATAGGAACATGGTGGCAAAATCTTACACCTATAAACCACACTGTGTTTTCTTCAGTTTCCACCCAGAGCTGACAGACACCATTAAAAGGCACATCTGAGAAACCACCCAGGTTACAGCAACTATCACCACAGCAGATCTGATCAAGTAAAACTGAGAGAAAAAGTTTGCTCTGGCTCGTGCCTTGTGAAAATGGAGGTTTGGGTACCATTATCATCTCCATAAAATAAGCCTCAAAACTGACCTCACTAACTTAGAATCCGGAAATTCACTGCATGACCAAAGAGTTCCTCAAGACAAAGAGAGATCCTTAAACCTTCTCCATCTACCATGTGGATACGCTTGAACAAAGAGACTGCAGAGTGGTTTCTGTGGGTGAAGAAGCCAACTCATTCACCGAGTCTCAGTCTTTCCGCAGCAAGAAAAGCACCAACAGCTGTGCTGCACAGCAGCCTATTTTAGGAACAGCTCATTATAGATAGTCTGTCCCACAGGTGTCTGATGGTAATAGCTTTTCAGAATTGCCCTTGCAGCCAACGCAGGTGTGTAAAATTCTCTCACACTAACAATTTCAGGAATCACCCCCCTTTCTTCTATTAGAATTGTTCCCTAATAAAGGCTTATTCAAAACATGTATTTATACCCTTAGATTCAACACTCTTCTATCCTTCCACCCCCTTTGAGGGTGGCTAAGGCAGCATACAGTTTTTATACTATGTTTTAAATGTGCATTTTCATGGGCTTAAGAATAATTTCATTCTCTTCTTCTGAATTCTCAGAAGTCACAAAGTTTATAAGACAAACCCTAGTGTCTGAGATTTGGGAAACCTTATCTGTGTCAGAACCCAGCTAAAACCAGAAATACTTCCTTAACACAGCAAAATCCAGAAACTAGTTCAATAAAAACTTTCCTCTCACCTGTTTTACAGTATTTCTCATTTAACTGCACTGGAAACAGAGACCCAGCATGTCTTGCTTTGTAATTCCCTTGAAAGCTAATAATGATATCAGGAGTCAATTACTGGAGCCATACATAAACCAAAACTTTGTTTTTTTTGTGACTGTGGACCTCTGCAAGAACACAAGGGCTTACACGAGCTGTTATGACATTCCTACTCTTGTCGTGGGCCAGGGGCTTCCAGGGCTAGAATTCTGGACTTCTCATTTCTCCAGATTTAAGCCAGGAGTATTTACCTTTTCATTTATCGTGTGACCGAAGCAACGCATACTGTGGGGGAGGCACCAGTAAAAGACATTAACTTTGACGTGAATTCTTGAATTACCATTCCTCAGGATGATTGCAAAATTACTTAATGACTATCATTAGCATTAATTGCAATGACAGCTCAAACAAGATACATCTTGCCTGGGTTTAACAGAGCCTCAGGTTTACCGAAGCTGATGCCTCAACCACCTGCTCAAGACCAAGTCCTGGGTAGTGGGACTGGCACTGACCATGGCACCTACCCCTCCATGTACAGTTCCACATTTCATGCTGCTGCTTCACACTGCAAGAGCAAAACATGCCTCCAAGCTTCGAAGGAAAAAAAAAAAAAAGACCAGATTGAACAGCCCCAGACAATTACTGAATTTATCACCTAGCACCCTACTCCTCACATCAGTCTGTGCTCCTCTCTCCTCCTCCTCAGGGCAGCTTCATCTGCCCTTGCTCAGGCTGCCAGCAATTTAACCTGCAGATGTTAGAAGCGAGTGGAGGTCAGGCTGTTCCTTGCCAGGGCACAGCTGTGAGTGAGCAGGGCTCTGCAACAGCTTTGCCCTTGTTTCCAAGTCATCTGGAGGGCGTGAAAACCCATCACTCACAGCTTAGAGCTTGATTACTGGACTCGAATTGAGCACAATGCCTGATGCACAGATGTCTACTTGAGGGAGTGAGAAAACACATGGCAGCTTTTCAGCTAGAATGAAAATCCAGGCAACGTGATTTATTTCCACATGGGATCTTCTTGAAGATAAGCACTGGATACTTTACCAGCTGTGGATGTACGGTCGGCTTCCCACCACAATTTATTTTCATTGACATCCTATTTATGGACACAATTTTTACTATCTCAAACTATGCATACATACAGGACTGCAGACAGACATACACAGACAAATAAAATTGGATATACGCTAATGTAATAAGAGGCATCCTGCATAATCTTGGTGATTAAAGCTAGGCTCTGAAATCAAATAAGTCTGAGTCTCTAAAGTGCTGGATAAATCAGAAATGCCAGCAAAGCCAGTGGGAGTCAAAAGTTGCCCAGTACTTTTGAAGAGACAATTCCTTTTTTATTTCCCATTCTTATGCAAGAAATGCCAGAAGGACTCAAAATATTCTCCCATTTTGCTGGATGGTATATGTAGGCATAGGGATACACAACATTTACAGCTTAAGCAAGCAAAATACAGAGCAGAGGTAGGAACTGAAACTTCTTCTACCTCTTCTTTAAAAGATACTGCACACAGAGAAAATGATAAAGTCAGAGTCTAACACCAATGGTTCAAGTACAGAAGAGCTTTCTTTTATAATCTCATCATTACTACTGAAAATTCTTTGCATTTGTTAGTGTAGGAATCTGGCTTTGGAGATCCACTTTTGAAAGATTACCAAAAGGTATCAAAAGGGCTGTCACCTTGCTGGATTACTGCCATTTAGCAAGTCCTGAATCTATAAAGAGGTGAAGCAGCCTGGTATCTTTGCTCAACCATAATCTATAAAAACAAACAAGTGTATAGAATATGCTGCTGCCGGCACTTACAAAAAGCAAAACAAAATAATAATTATGATGATGATGAAACAAAAATAAAAGAAACCCTAGCAAAAATCACCACCTTAAAGTTGAACCAGCCTAGGAAGGTTATCTACACGAGAAAAGTATTTGCAACCCTATGTTTTCCCCTCCAGACCTGCTCAGCTGCTGATTGGCACCAGCCAGATAATTACTACAGCTTGATCCTCACTGCCTCAGCTCTATTCACTTTGCTCCCTAATCTATTAATTTATTAACAGCTACAAACCACAGACCTCTGCAGCCAATGGAAAACTGTTGGGTTTTTCCTATTACAAGTCAACAGGAGAAAAAACATCTTTGCAAATGCAGACTGCCATAGGAGGTGGTTACAGAGAGACGGATGTTCAGTCAGCATTGCAGACGGGCTGGAAAATCCCATAGCACCACTCCAAACCTCTTACCCTTTCCCTCTCTCCAGAAGACAGAAAACTTGCTCTTTTTCTCTCAGTATGCATGGACTATACCCTAAATTTTCAGGTGAAGGCTGGAACCCTTGGAAAGTAGTTACTCCCTGCTGATCTTTTCCCTGGGCAGCAGCTAGATCAAGTTGTTCAGGTGTTGAATTTCAAGGTCAAGGTGCTTCAGTTCCAAGCTTCTCCCACAAAACCAGAGAACGAACCTGGTCTAGAACTGCTCATTCTGGGAACACTTCTTCCACATGGACTCAATTGCTTTATTCATTACACAGAATTATCTCTAGAACTGCAGAATGAATTCTGGCTTGGTGGAAAGGCAGTAGATGGTAAGGTAAGGGCTGCTTGCTTAGAAAGACATACAGGAGGAAGTAAGTTGGTTGATCTATGTGATAAAGAAATGTGCTGGCCCTCTGCCTCCTCGACCTAGGCTTGAATGCTCTTCCAGCACAGATTCCCCATCTGTCTCTTACTGTGTGCTCTGTGCCAGAGTATTTCACAGCTTCATATAGCTCAAGGCCAGGAAACTGTTCACAAGAAATGGATGTTTTTTAACAGTGTTTTGCATCATGTCATTTGAAAGACAACTTAAACACTATTTAAATATTTGTGAAGGTGGCCATGCTCATACTTCTTGCTGCCCTACGCTGTACATTCAGCTTAAGCATTCTAAGCATTTCTCTGTATTTCTAAGCCTCTGATGGGTGTTTTTTTCTGTAATGCTATAACGTGATGGAAAGTACAACAATAATAGCAGGGTGGCAAAATCTTCGGCTACAGCAAATGAGGACAAGCCCAAATGCAGCAGCTGTAGACACAGAAACAAAGGGGAAAAAAAAAAGCTGCTTACTTCTGGAAGGCCTCCAGTAGGCAGGGATCTCCAAACAGATACCCTTACCTCCACTGCCAACCCTTAAATGAGGTCTGGGAAGGGGTGCCTCCTGGCTCCACCCCTTCTGGTCACTCAAATACATTGCACACAACTGAGCTCCCTTTGGTTGGCCCTGCCTTCCCACCATGGTTCAAGCCATGACTTAGCATTTCTGCTCCATTTCCATTTTATGATTATTATTTTTTTGTTGTCTGTTAGGGCTGTTTCTCGCAATGGATGACTAAAAGCAAAATCATTTAAAAAAATACTCTCACTCTACAGAAAGTACTTTTCTGAGTAGGGCTATAAGAATAATAAAAAAAAAAGTGTAGACAACTGAAAAGTGTGTATGAACAGAAGGGGAAAGCCCATTTTCCCAAAGATTGTCTTCTTTTCAGTCACAAACAGGAAATCTTTTCTCAAGAAAGCCAAAATTAGTCATGAAATATATATGACTGATTGATCTTTTCAACTGTCAAAAGTGAAGAATTTCAAATAAAAATTAGGTGCCTGTAGAACATTTATCCCTGTTAAATCCTGGTTGCGGAATTCATCTTGGGAGCATATGAACAAAATTCCACATTGAACCTCAAGGTCAGCCTTCAAGATGGGGAAGGAGAAATGAAAGAATACTGTATTACTTCAGGGGTAACATATATGGCCACATACATTTATTCAAAATACTATTCAAGACTAAGCTAATGGCTCTACCCTAAAACACATTTAACTCTGTCTTTAACTCCACTGTACAAATCTTAGGAAGAGCCTCAGTAGGGCCTTCTAGAAAAGAGGCACTTTTGCACTCTTTTCACTTAAGATATGAGGACAAGTTGAATCATTAACCACTCAGCAAAAGGATCAAGGAAGAGTGCATAAAAGTGACTGCAAACATACAGAATGGAGAAAGCAATAACAAGACCTATTCGGGGTCCTCTTCTCTGCAAGTTTTTACCACTCAGGTCTCACAGTAAGTTATTGCAAAAAAACCCACACTGAAATAATTGAGCTTGAAGCCTGCACACAGTATAGTCTATCCACACAAAGCACACTGGAGACTGGCTCCAGATTTGCAGAATTCACTGGTACACCAAAGTGTGGAAGCTAGAAGAAATAGTGTTGAGCAAAACCCCATGCTCAAGCAAAAGCACATCCTGAAAGCTACTCTGTACAGGCAAATCCCTGGTAGATTTTATGAAAGAAACACGCCTTGAAAAGGCCAGAAACTGTTGCAAGGAAAATGCTATCATACTGTTTAATCAACTGATGTTCCTGCCACAACTTAATAACTTACTGTGAATAACTCCTCCTCCACAATTTGTTTCTCCGCTCCTGTAGCTTCTTTCTGGCNTTCATTACCATCATAATCTGCTCTTTGGAATAGCAACATTGCTCTGTGCAAGCCAGGAGCACTTCAGGACCATGACTAAGGAATGGAGAACACAAGTATTTAGAAGAGCATTCTGCTGGCTGAATGAAGCATCACTGCTAAATTTTCTTCTCATTCATTTCTAACTCATCTGCCCTAAATTCATTCTGAATCAGGCTGCCTACAGACTGGATGACTGAAAGGATGTTGTTGTTTGCCTTCCTGTCAGAATGGCAGCTACAGCGCCTGGAAAAAAATTGCAGCAATTTTGTATCTCTGGTTGGATACTATGGTAAAAGGCCATATTTATATTTCATATAAACTACAGCAGCTCAGTTGATGGGGTTTTCATCAATGAAATTACAGCCTTTTACTACAAGGTCAAATTTCACCCATCTAATTCAGGTTTGGTGTTCTTCTTTTTTCTGAGCAGCATGTAAGCTACTGACTAATGTACTTCTGGCAGTAGTACTTCTAGCAGGTGTGGCAGTGATTGCTGACTAGTTGAACTCATGTGGCGGTTAAAGACTAATTCGATTGCAGATGTTGGATTATAAATCACACTGAAAAAGATGAAAGGTTTAAGCAGACTAAGAGACAAACTGAGAGACTTGTTAGTCACTAGAAGGCAGGTTGTGTTACTGGAGAAGCAACAGCACATGGGTTGTCTTGGAGCATCAGTATGGTTCCAACTGATGAGTAAACAGTGAATAATGTTTGTTACACTGCTCACTATTATTATAGTGATTATTATGTTATAAATTGAATAGCTAGCTACTTAAAAAAATACCTGTTATTAGCTTTTCCTTTTTAAATTTTATTTTACTTACACCTAGGTTTTTTTGAGGAGTGGCTCAAATACAGCTGTGTGGGATCTCTCCCTGTCATCTGCCTGTTTGGGTTGGCTACTGATAAGGGACCTCTGCTCATGTTCTTGCAGGCATGTTGCTTTGGATGTGATAGGCACCTACACATACCCCGCGTGCAGGAACTTAGCTGAACCCCTTCTGTGCGCTATCTGATTAATACAGTCAGTCCACTTGCTTTCTTGTTTGGGAGCAAATGTGAGTGTGCCTACTGTCTGTCCCTTTGGCAAGCCTTCTGCCACCTTCCAGCATGGAAAACTGTAATTCTAAAATAGGTCATTTTATTATAAAAATACATTTCCCAAGCAATGTTCCCCTGAGGCCCTTCATAATAAGAACATCTTTTGAATTGAATAAATATTGTTCTGCTATTTCCCAGTATCAACTGCACATATTTCTATGATAATACCCAAGCACAGTCCAGCTGGAAGCAACTCTTAAAGTACGTAATTTAATACAGGAATATTTCCAATGGAAGCCTTGTATGCCTTATGATAGAATTCTGTTATCTGGTTGACTTTATTGCTTTGTGGACTGTGTAAAGTGGCCCCAAGACTTGAGGTATGAATTGTTTCCCTGATGTTAACGTATATACCAAACCTAGCCAGGGAGGTAAAGGCTTCTCTCCACACCAAACAAAGACAACCTCTGTGTTAGTTTGTATGTCTGGTAAATGCAGGAGGAAGCTGCTTATCCCTTCCATTTCATAGGCATCAAGCTAATCAAGACTAAGACAAAATAAAAAAAAAAAAAAAAAAAAAAGAAGGCTAGATTCATTCCTGAGTGTCAAAAAGCCCAAGCAGCTAAATTAATGAAATTAATCCTTCTGTAATCCTCATTTGTTAAAACTTTCCTCTGCATCTCCTGACGAAACATGCCTGACTTCTCAGGAAATGAAGAAACAGATTTTGGTCCTCNAAAAAAAAAAAGACCAGATTGAACAGCCCCAGACAATTACTGAATTTATCACCTAGCACCCTACTCCTCACATCAGTCTGTGCTCCTCTCTCCTCCTCCTCAGGGCAGCTTCATCTGCCCTTGCTCAGGCTGCCAGCAATTTAACCTGCAGATGTTAGAAGCGAGTGGAGGTCAGGCTGTTCCTTGCCAGGGCACAGCTGTGAGTGAGCAGGGCTCTGCAACAGCTTTGCCCTTGTTTCCAAGTCATCTGGAGGGCGTGAAAACCCATCACTCACAGCTTAGAGCTTGATTACTGGACTCGAATTGAGCACAATGCCTGATGCACAGATGTCTACTTGAGGGAGTGAGAAAACACATGGCAGCTTTTCAGCTAGAATGAAAATCCAGGCAACGTGATTTATTTCCACATGGGATCTTCTTGAAGATAAGCACTGGATACTTTACCAGCTGTGGATGTACGGTCGGCTTCCCACCACAATTTATTTTCATTGACATCCTATTTATGGACACAATTTTTACTATCTCAAACTATGCATACATACAGGACTGCAGACAGACATACACAGACAAATAAAATTGGATATACGCTAATGTAATAAGAGGCATCCTGCATAATCTTGGTGATTAAAGCTAGGCTCTGAAATCAAATAAGTCTGAGTCTCTAAAGTGCTGGATAAATCAGAAATGCCAGCAAAGCCAGTGGGAGTCAAAAGTTGCCCAGTACTTTTGAAGAGACAATTCCTTTTTTATTTCCCATTCTTATGCAAGAAATGCCAGAAGGACTCAAAATATTCTCCCATTTTGCTGGATGGTATATGTAGGCATAGGGATACACAACATTTACAGCTTAAGCAAGCAAAATACAGAGCAGAGGTAGGAACTGAAACTTCTTCTACCTCTTCTTTAAAAGATACTGCACACAGAGAAAATGATAAAGTCAGAGTCTAACACCAATGGTTCAAGTACAGAAGAGCTTTCTTTTATAATCTCATCATTACTACTGAAAATTCTTTGCATTTGTTAGTGTAGGAATCTGGCTTTGGAGATCCACTTTTGAAAGATTACCAAAAGGTATCAAAAGGGCTGTCACCTTGCTGGATTACTGCCATTTAGCAAGTCCTGAATCTATAAAGAGGTGAAGCAGCCTGGTATCTTTGCTCAACCATAATCTATAAAAACAAACAAGTGTATAGAATATGCTGCTGCCGGCACTTACAAAAAGCAAAACAAAATAATAATTATGATGATGATGAAACAAAAATAAAAGAAACCCTAGCAAAAATCACCACCTTAAAGTTGAACCAGCCTAGGAAGGTTATCTACACGAGAAAAGTATTTGCAACCCTATGTTTTCCCCTCCAGACCTGCTCAGCTGCTGATTGGCACCAGCCAGATAATTACTACAGCTTGATCCTCACTGCCTCAGCTCTATTCACTTTGCTCCCTAATCTATTAATTTATTAACAGCTACAAACCACAGACCTCTGCAGCCAATGGAAAACTGTTGGGTTTTTCCTATTACAAGTCAACAGGAGAAAAAACATCTTTGCAAATGCAGACTGCCATAGGAGGTGGTTACAGAGAGACGGATGTTCAGTCAGCATTGCAGACGGGCTGGAAAATCCCATAGCACCACTCCAAACCTCTTACCCTTTCCCTCTCTCCAGAAGACAGAAAACTTGCTCTTTTTCTCTCAGTATGCATGGACTATACCCTAAATTTTCAGGTGAAGGCTGGAACCCTTGGAAAGTAGTTACTCCCTGATGATCTTTTCCCTGGGCAGCAGCTAGATCAAGTTGTTCAGGTGTTGAATTTCAAGGTCAAGGTGCTTCAGTTCCAAGCTTCTCCCACAAAACCAGAGAACGAACCTGGTCTAGAACTGCTCATTCTGGGAACACTTCTTCCACATGGACTCAATTGCTTTATTCATTACACAGAATTATCTCTAGAACTGCAGAATGAATTCTGGCTTGGTGGAAAGGCAGTAGATGGTAAGGTAAGGGCTGCTTGCTTAGAAAGACATACAGGAGGAAGTAAGTTGGTTGATCTATGTGATAAAGAAATGTGCTGGCCCTCTGCCTCCTCGACCTAGGCTTGAATGCTCTTCCAGCACAGATTCCCCATCTGTCTCTTACTGTGTGCTCTGTGCCAGAGTATTTCACAGCTTCATATAGCTCAAGGCCAGGAAACTGTTCACAAGAAATGGATGTTTTTTAACAGTGTTTTGCATCATGTCATTTGAAAGACAACTTAAACACTATTTAAATATTTGTGAAGGTGGCCATGCTCATACTTCTTGCTGCCCTACGCTGTACATTCAGCTTAAGCATTCTAAGCATTTCTCTGTATTTCTAAGCCTCTGATGGGTGTTTTTTTCTGTAATGCTATAACGTGATGGAAAGTACAACAATAATAGCAGGGTGGCAAAATCTTCGGCTACAGCAAATGAGGACAAGCCCAAATGCAGCAGCTGTAGACACAGAAACAAAGGGGAAAAAAAAAAGCTGCTTACTTCTGGAAGGCCTCCAGTAGGCAGGGATCTCCAAACAGATACCCTTACCTCCACTGCCAACCCTTAAATGAGGTCTGGGAAGGGGTGCCTCCTGGCTCCACCCCTTCTGGTCACTCAAATACATTGCACACAACTGAGCTCCCTTTGGTTGGCCCTGCCTTCCCACCATGGTTCAAGCCATGACTTAGCATTTCTGCTCCATTTCCATTTTATGATTATTATTTTTTTGTTGTCTGTTAGGGCTGTTTCTCGCAATGGATGACTAAAAGCAAAATCATTTAAAAAAATACTCTCACTCTACAGAAAGTACTTTTCTGAGTAGGGCTATAAGAATAATAAAAAAAAAAGTGTAGACAACTGAAAAGTGTGTATGAACAGAAGGGGAAAGCCCATTTTCCCAAAGATTGTCTTCTTTTCAGTCACAAACAGGAAATCTTTTCTCAAGAAAGCCAAAATTAGTCATGAAATATATATGACTGATTGATCTTTTCAACTGTCAAAAGTGAAGAATTTCAAATAAAAATTAGGTGCCTGTAGAACATTTATCCCTGTTAAATCCTGGTTGCGGAATTCATCTTGGGAGCATATGAACAAAATTCCACATTGAACCTCAAGGTCAGCCTTCAAGATGGGGAAGGAGAAATGAAAGAATACTGTATTACTTCAGGGGTAACATATATGGCCACATACATTTATTCAAAATACTATTCAAGACTAAGCTAATGGCTCTACCCTAAAACACATTTAACTCTGTCTTTAACTCCACTGTACAAATCTTAGGAAGAGCCTCAGTAGGGCCTTCTAGAAAAGAGGCACTTTTGCACTCTTTTCACTTAAGATATGAGGACAAGTTGAATCATTAACCACTCAGCAAAAGGATCAAGGAAGAGTGCATAAAAGTGACTGCAAACATACAGAATGGAGAAAGCAATAACAAGACCTATTCGGGGTCCTCTTCTCTGCAAGTTTTTACCACTCAGGTCTCACAGTAAGTTATTGCAAAAAAACCCACACTGAAATAATTGAGCTTGAAGCCTGCACACAGTATAGTCTATCCACACAAAGCACACTGGAGACTGGCTCCAGATTTGCAGAATTCACTGGTACACCAAAGTGTGGAAGCTAGAAGAAATAGTGTTGAGCAAAACCCCATGCTCAAGCAAAAGCACATCCTGAAAGCTACTCTGTACAGGCAAATCCCTGGTAGATTTTATGAAAGAAACACGCCTTGAAAAGGCCAGAAACTGTTGCAAGGAAAATGCTATCATACTGTTTAATCAACTGATGTTCCTGCCACAACTTAATAACTTACTGTGAATAACTCCTCCTCCACAATTTGTTTCTCCGCTCCTGTAGCTTCTTTCTGGCCACAGGCATCTGTGAATTTTTTTTTTTTTTTTTTTTTTTT